>JAUMHH010164944.1:0-17027 GCA_032359455.1 Chlamys rubida | reverse complement strand
CACAAACAAATGACGTAACAATCAATACCTGCTCACAAGAGAAGATAACTCTGCAATACGCAAAGACGGAATACCAATAGTTTGGTTTGTATCCCAAAGCTATGCTGAAACGTATGCGTGATATTTTTTCATCAGCGTTCGTGATCCCTTTTTACAATCGCTTTTGCAGAAATGTAATTTCCTTAAACACGCAACCATGAACAATGCAGTGTATCTTGTACGTTACCATAACAGCTAATGTTCAGGCCATTCAAAAGCAAACAGATTCGGAAAAGTTTTTTTCTTTTATGTTACGAGAAAATCAAACAGTGTCCTTTTTTACTGTTATGAAATTCATTTTTCTATCAAAATCAACCATATAACGAATAACTTATACTTATTGGTAACGATTTTCGGTGAACTGATAAAAGTTGAATTTGCATTTTAAAACACGATTAAATCGACTATGCTAGAGTTTGAAGGTCATTGAATACTGTAAATTCATATTCAACATGCAAACTATCATTCATATTCTATTTTGCTTATTGATGAAAGGCGAAAATGTTAAACTAAATCTTGATGAGTTTTAAATAAATAATGATCTTTCTCTTAAATTTGATGTTTTCCAGTTGAGTAGATTGTCATTTAGCTAGAATAAAAAAAAGTAACTTTAATATGTCGGCTTAATGATAACAATATTTTCAAAAATCTATCGCTAATTGAAGAAAGGCGAAAATGTGTTACTAAATATTGATGACTTATAAATAATGTTCCTTATATCTTAAAGTTCATGTTTTCCAGTTATGTAGAGTGTCAATTTGCTAAAAATCAAAAAGTAACTTTGAATATATCGGCTGAATGATAACAATATTTTCAAAAATCTGCTTTTGTGGAAATCTGAATAACGTTGGATAATTCAAGTAACTATAATCTTTAGTTTAACATATCACTGATAAGTTAATAATAAGCTGATAAAACTACAATGGACGGCTCATGTGTGGCTACGTTTGTATGGGTTTAACGTCATCGAAACAACCAAGGGTCATTGAGTACGAGCGCCTAGGGAAATACCACAGCAAAACAAACGCGTAAAAAGAGGAAATAAGAGACAAAATTACTATCCTACTACTGCTGTTGGTTCAGATACAACGTTAATCCTAGTTGAACAAATAGGTTGTAAATAACCTCTGAAAATTGTAGATATTTTTAAGCCATGGTACGAATGATTGACCATTATGCTGGTAAAATATCCATATAGTCACGTAACGAGTTTTAAATGAGTGAATGCGGCAAGCTTAGATTCAATACTTTAACCTGACGAATGAACAAAAAATAAATTTTACAGTATACGATCGTAAAAAAGTATACGATCGTCTAAACTGAATTTGTTCCATGCAGTTGGGCCCAATATCATAATAAGCTCATTTGCAACGACTTCATCAAATTGGTTTCACAATAGGTTATACATAAATGTACCAATGGAGATGAACTAAGGGGGTAGTATCAAGTGAACTCCAAATAAAGTACGCGTTTGGGTTTCTAACGAAAGGTTTATAATTGTTACATTTGTAGCTAAGTTTAGGATATATTGTGAATCTTGACACGGTTAGTCTTTACAATGCACAATGGAGACCACGGACATATGTATCAAAACATTTCACAGAAAATGGGAAATATATAAAAACTAATTGTATTTAAAAGTAACATGACATCGACTTTTGTTTGACAATGTACACATATTTTGTTGGGGGATGGTTTATCGAGATTTGGTATAGGGCATGCTGTTGATAACCGATTGTATGAACCCTTCCTATGATTAATGCTTGTAAGCATTGCTTGTGCATGTACTGTAGATTATTTAATTAACAAATAACTCATATAGCAAATCGAATTTTAAAATCAAATACTTTGATGTATATGTATGAAATTAAAACTATATATTCAGGTAAGTCTTTAATGTTGAATTATCATTATTAATGAATTTATAGATTTATTGAAACTTCAACACAATCAAATCAATATATTTGTCATTATGTCATTCATGTTCTTACAATCCTTTTATTGATAATACTATTGGTATTTAAATATGAAACATATCTTTATATTTATATTTGAATTTGATGTAACTTTTGGCGTCAATTATTCCTATCCCACTGCAAGCTAAATATTTAGGACTTCTGGGTTTGGTTTATATTAACATTTACACTTTACATTTCCTTAATTTCGTTCGGATATAACTGTAGCGCAATTGGGACAAGGCACTTCCCTTGAACAGGTAGTTCAGTTGCTTAGATCAACAGCATAACAATTTTAGGTTCAGAGTTTGAATCTTTGTCTAACCAAGGTGAATTTTCACACTCTCAACATTGTGAATATTTTATCTTTGTTATCGTGTTTAAAACTCTAGCAAGGTAAGGTTTTATTTTGATAAAATGATCTATCAACGTTAACTTAATGCCAGAAAAAACATGTTCCAGTTATATAATTCAGGTTTTCACAGGGGCACAGGAATCCTTAAATGCTTTACGTGTCTTTGCTTCTTCGGGATACTGCGTGCGAGATAGGCGTGTGTTCTGTACATTAAACCGGCGTTGTCTGACCCTGACTGTATAATACATTGATAACACTATGATCAGCACCAGCCTACAGTCTGTGTTTGGTACAAACGTTTGACCTCCCCAGACAAACACTTGTTGGGAGAAGGCTCTTTATACACCGTGATTACAGTGTACGCAACGTCGTATATGTAAATAGTAAGACATGGTGTCTTCTTAAACGATGTTAAAACGTGGACAGTTTACATATGTACATTTATAAAGAAGATGTCATTATTGTATGAAAGCGTTGTTCTTCACGTTTAAACGTAAATTATAAAGTGTTACTCTAATGATTAATTACATAATGATTTAGCTCAGATAGTCATGACAAAATATATTTTCATTTGGATATTTCTATTCTTTTCATTTTCTGTCATACCGGGGTCGGCTATACAATGAGGGCTTATAATATATATATAGTTTACGTGTATGATTGCATGCTAACTATCTAGCATCAACCGCATCAAACACTGCAATGATTAAATATTTATAACGAAATAGAACAAAAAGTCAATACAAACATATTCCTCAAACAAACTGTACGCATTTTTACATATTACGTGGTATCTTACGCTCTTGGGCGTATCCTTTAATGGCATTTAACAGCCCTCAACCATTCCTTTATATAATTCCCCAGACGCCGTAATTATAACATATATAAACGAGAGTATTATGCATCACGACCCTGGTTTGCCTGTCGCACACTTCGCGGCCTGCTTCATAGTATGAGTGGATGAATATTTCATGACAGAAAAACAGCAACAAGGACGCTTGTACGCTGTCCTTTCTAAGCAAACACACACAACGTGCAAAAAGCGAATAACTATACTCTGACTCGTCTCGTCTTGTACCGTAATACATCTTTTACAACACATACAATTATTGCACAAATACACTTCTTTTGTTAAATAACGCAATCAATATTTTGCTATCATTATCTTTTTGTAGTAGACCAATCAACTGGCTAAATAAAACTACATTTTTATAGTTGTATAAGTTTAAACTTTTGGAATTAAAACGTTAAGCCCGTTATTCTAAACCGGCTAAGAGAATTTACTATATTCAATACTAACAAAAAAGCTATATCCAGAAAATTGCACGACAGACACAAACAATGTATCGGGATTTTGATAAACGTCTTGTTGCGCTGCATTCCATGTTGCAAGTAATAAGGGAGAAAGTTAATACTTATTTAAACAGCAGTTATCTACAGTGTTTTCATTCTTTCAATAATAAACAGGATTCCAAACTTTAGACCAGAGGAATTGTTTTCTAGGGATTCCGACGGGTTTTGTTTTCATAAAGTCATTAAACTCTTTATGATCGACACATGGAACGCTTTTTGTAGAACTACTTTGTCTGGTATATGTAGTCATGTAATTGCTAATATTGACGTATATTCTAGCCAGTTTCGTACCTTCAAATAAGGTAGACAATCGTTATCTATGTGTCTTTATATCTGTGGAAATGATAATAACCATGAAGCTCGTGTTCACTACATAATTGCAAACATCAATACTTTCTGTCTTGTAAAAGAAACAAAGAAACATGTTCTGCTGTTACAGCACGGAGCGAAAACAGTAATCTGAAAACAATGTAAATACTATCAGATGTCCATTTTTATATTTATGATAACCAACAAATTAAAACATTCATCCCACACTGATAAAACCTTAGAGTCTCAATGGTAACCTATTTTAGATATGAGAAATTAATGGTACTTACGAACATGACTTTTCAATTCGTTACAAGAAAGAAGACGTTTAGATTAATTCAACGCTAGTACATGAACATTGTCGGAAACGTCTTCACAACTGTAGTCTGTCCTTTGCATCAGATAAAGTACTAGTAGTTGTGAATGGCACGCTATTTATGTTTAAAACGTCATCGGTATGGCTCATCAATCTGTTCTGGTGTAACTTGCTACTTACCTTTGAAAGATTTGTAATTGTAACTGAGTTGTGAATATATTCAACTTTTTTTCACAGTTCCAATCTCATTTTATCGTTCCCGATAGGTATTGGTATGGCTATAGGGCTATAGGGTTAGAAAATAACTGCGTTGAAAACAAATTTGATTAAACTTATTGTTAATTATTTTTAAGAATGAGCATTATTGTTTGAAACTTGAAGTCGTCGTTTAATTTGTTTACGTAAGCAAAAAGATCAAAAACCTTATAATTTGTTAGTTGCACGATTCTAGCTTCGGGAGTCCTTTGTCAATTAATCTTACTGTAGTACACAAAAAGCGGGTATAAGGACTACATATTTTGTTATACCACTATATAATTTATATTGCATATGTTAGATACTTGTGTTAGGATAAATTTTCTTACATAATTTAATTCTTTGTCATCTCACAAATGGTATTGGTCAACTGTATACATTTTAAATAAGTTATGAAAAAGGAAAAACGCTTTTACATTGAACCTTTTTACTGCATTTTTTGACATCTTATTTGAGGTGATATTTTAATTCGTGGATGTATCTCGTCGAAAATCTATATCTTGCGAATTTTAAGTGGTTTACAGTACTGGGGACAATTATCAAAGATGTATGTATACGTCAAATGTATGTAGGTCGCACCGCGTTCCTTTACTTTATCATAAAATTGGGACTCGACGAATTTAAGGATTTATTTTTAATGTTAGAAAATGTCGATGTCATAAAATTGTAGAAACGCATATGCCTAGCATAAGACATCGCACGGTCACCACAATATTTTGGTTTATTAAGACATAAATGACAGCAATCAAAACACAAATGCTACTCGTTGGTGCCCGGTGATATACTGGATGGATACCATCTCACCAGTATATCATCATAAACAAAGAGGTCCAAACAAGTTTTGAAATGTTTGTCGACGTCCGTGACCAAACACGTACAAGCCATTACACAGTTACTGCTAGCGCCATCTACGATTGGTACCGTTAAATATTTATAGCAGAACGTTGTATTACTCGTAGTGTCGGTGTGTATCTCCACTATTATTGGATAAAATCGCCATTTTAGGACATGCTTCACTATAGAAGGTACAGCACTGACTTCTATATTAAAGTCTGTTCATTAGCGTACAACTCTCAGGATGTATCGATCGATAGACTCAATATTTTCGAGAAACAGGTGCAAAGCCTTATAGGTTTTCGGCAGTAGTTGGCCGCCTCGACTACCGCTACCATGTTCCTGTCCAGTCGTAACACAATTCTATCTCATTTTACCAACTTTTCACTAACAGGCGGAAAATCAAAAACTGGTGAGTGAAACGCACTATATTTTATATATTTGAATTCGTTTGAAAATTTTGATGTAGATTTATTGAATTTGTATTTTGTCTAGTTGATTTATAAGCAGTTTCCCTGTGTGTGTTTACATAGATGTTTCATATTACATATAAACACACACAGACATGTTGCACACATCCAACTTATCATCCAGCTGTCTCCTATTGGATTATTCATACATTTTTTGTACATTCTACAAACTCCTGTATTTTGATGTCGTTTTGGTACTATTATTTTATGTTCTTTAAGTCATTATCGATGTGTCAGCTGCTTATAATTGCAATTTGATCGAAATTACTGGTGTTTTGTTTAATAGATGACGTTTTGTAGATATAAGTTTGGATAAAGTGTTTCGCTTCCTAACAGGTGTTATTGGTATACACAATGGAAAGGATCAGCATTATTGTCATTGTGTGTTACTCCCTTTTTGCATATATTTGACAGCATCGACTTTTTCTAATGTGTGTGCGTGTGTGTTTTTACATTGCTTACCCCCTTATCACTTTGCTATTGGTTTGTGTATACTTTTTGCTAAAGTACATTAATATTTGAATTCGTCATTCATAAAATGCAAATATCAGTACCTTTTTTAAAGAAAAGTCTTTTAATTGATGGTTTTAAAGCAAATTATCAAGAACAAATAATTAATAACTTTACATTTTAAACTTAAAGTCTTAAACGTCTTCATTAGTAACGTTTCATTGCGTCGACTGTATATTTACCTGCATATATTGACAATGTACTTTGCCACTTTACTCCTGTAGCACATCATTTATAAGAAACTATTATTATATGACCGATTATTAAGCTTCTGTTAGTCAGATAAGTAATGTAGTACAGGTTTTAAAGTGTTCCCTCTTCAAAATGGTTATGGTGTCCATCACGAGAATAAATTATACTATTATTGTTCTGATTTTACATAGAAACTCCCGAAATGTGTTAACTTTTATCACTGAAAAAAACCATTAAAAGCAGCAGCTTCAGATATTTAATCAAAGTTTTACCTGATAAACAAACAATGTAGGTATCAAACATGTCGCAACGTTTCGAATAAAATCTTATTTAATAGCAGTTTAAGATGAATTTAACTTTGTATCACGTGTCTTATGCCAGCTTGCTTACAGACTTATTGATATCTATATCATTTACGTGTAAAACATTAATTTTAAACATAGCCATATTATCTGTTCAATATTTAAAAAGTTGTGTTTAGGTTTGATTCAATTATCTCCTACTTTTTCGAAAACGAATTTCACCAGTCCGTTAATATCATTGTTATTTCGAAGGAAACATTGCATTCGGACTGTGGGCAGTATATTTCTATAGTAAACTGTTCTTTGACGCGGTACAGTAGGAAACGATGAACAAACGAGAGTAGGAATCATGTACAAAGTGTGCTTCTGTTTCAAATTTAGTTTAGTAATTGGATGACCTATTTGATGATACAACAGTTTGTTTGATATTCAAAATCATTTAAAAAAACATGATTTCCCTCGTCAGGTTTCCGTCTCTGTGCATTTGGTGATCTGACTTGAAAAAGGATATCAAACAGAGACCATGCATTCATTATTTTTTTAATTACCGGGATCGTATGAAACCATCAAGCCTCGTTGCCTCCGAGTCAATAACGTTACGTATTGATATACATCAGGTATGGCAGTGCTACAGCTGTTTGATGTCAGAACCGTTTATGTCGACGTCCTCTTAAAGCTTTGTTATCTTCATGGACATTCGTTGTTTTTGTTTAAAGATATGTTTGGCAGCAAGGGTTAACTACCAGAAAGGTCGCAAACTACGCTGAAAAATTAACACATTTGTTATCATGACCTATTTTTTTTGTTATATTCTTATATATACCATGACCTAAATACATTCACTTCACCTATATTCCTTCATGGTAGTTTTATAAAATAAATTAATTTATAGATTTGACAGGAGAAACCACTGTGGATATTGTATATTATACAGAAAACGCACATAGGAACACCTGGTACGTTTACTATTTGTTATTGGGTATGCGATGTCAAGTGTAGATCAGGAAATAGGAAGCTTTATGTAACTATCGGTATCGTTTACAGTTTGGTCGTTCGGTGTTCGATGTCTTATATTGATAAGGAAAAGCATGGCCTTATTGAGTGTCCGGTATAACTGCGAGTTTGATGTGCGATATTTTGACCACCCGGCGTCTGTTGGTTTTGCTGTCCCAAATGTCTTCTTCTTGTTGAAACGTTGGTTCATACTAGCCTATGGTATGCAGAAGTACTAGTTAATACTACAACTCATATACCTATGCGGTATCGTACTAATTTATAACCACCTTAAAATATCACATTTCTGAATGGTATCTGTTGCACTACACCTATCATTATAAATAGATGATAGTATATAGGCAGTTTATAAAAAAGCAATCACAGTCTTCATAACATCCTGACATTGGCCTGCTATAACAATAATGTTCGCCCTTACGTAAAACTGTACGACAGGCACGACGGCAATAATTCTCCTTTTCAAAAAGTAACCTTCGAGTTTCTTCTATTCCTCGAATTAATTTGTTCCAAATACATTTAGTTCGATTCTCCACTGTCTGTTCTGAATATAAGATTTCTCTGGTAAGAGACGTCCTGTAGTCCAATCAACTACCAATCCAAGGAGTTCCACCAGACAAGCTTCGATCTACATTAAAAGACAATTTATGATGGGTCTAACGTCTTGAATTACAACAATGGAGTTGCAGTGTCTACCACGATTAGATACACTTTTCACTCTGTCTTAGATAGTTGGTGGCCTTGTTGGAAGATGTAATTGTGTTGGATATAACGAGAGTGCATGAAGCCGTTACGCTTCTGGAGCCCCTTAATTCGTATCCGGTTTACTGTGGGAATTCGTGATGGCATTCTATTTATCTAGTGTCTCCCGCGTTTCTAATGCTAATGTTTCGTAACTACTTCGAATTTGGTTTTGTTCTTATGTATTAAACCTGCAAACGTTGTCGAACTGAGCTTTATACATAAATATTGTCGACTATACAAACATATTATAATTAACAAAATCAAAAAGCACTTGTTACAATAATATTGTTATGGTTTGTTGTGTGTTTCGGAGTTTGATTCTTAGAATGAAATCAGATTTAAGGTAAAATGCACTTTGTGAAAAACTCAATGATTATTCATTGTTTACGTCTGTCGTTTTAACTTTTCCTCGGCAAATCAACACTGACGTTGCGTTCGAGTACCTTTAGAGTACAATGACGTTGGTTAAAGATAAAAGATGCATTGATAGACTGTCTCGATCGAACACTCAGTGTATTAGAAGACAATGTGTATAATTATATGTATGCACTGCTCTCTTTCCTGATGGTATAATTGTAATGTTAAACCATTGTTGATCTTCTCGATGAACGATATTCTAAAACTAGAACTGTGGCCAGAAAGGGTTCTGTGTACAAAGTATCATTTAAATCGGTGCTGTATTTTGATTGGAGTAGTGCGAACATTTTTTTAAACCAATGAGCATACACCTACAAATAGGGGCGATTACTTCGATTTATATCATTTAATCAACATTCCCACGAGGTCAGGGGTCTGTGTACCACGTATCATTTAAACTAGTGCAGTAATTTGAGAGGAGTAGTGCGTAAAATGTTTATAAGCAACTTTGCATCACTTCATAAACTGGAGAGGTTTCTCTATTTTTTATACTTAATAATTATATACCCCCTAAATAAATGCGTTACATGTATCAAGTATCATTTAAATCAATGCAGCACTTTAAGAGGAAGGGAGTATAAATCCATCATATAATGACGTAAGTCCAACCTCTAAACTCCAATACTTTATTAATATCCACTTAATATAAATATTTTGTGACGCAAGGTATCATTCAGGTTGGTATAGTACTTTGGGAGGAGAAGTTCGAACAATGTGTTTAAACCAACTGGTATAACTCCATAATTTGGGAAGGTAACTTCAATCTGTAAACTTTCTTCAAACCTCATTTTTGTCTTGTGTGTACCAAGAATGTAGTATATGATATATGTCTTATGCATCACACGCACAAAATATGAACAAACAAACCCCATAAAACTAAAGATGTAAACGTTACAGTCTCGGTCGTTTAGAGATCATGGTAGCCTTCTCGAATGCCAAATTCTAAAAGTCACTCAGTCAAAGTAGGTAAAGATTCCAAGTTATAACTGTTATTGCCTCAGCCAGTTAGAGGCCATGTCGGCATTCTTTAATCCGAAAAAAAAATCATAATTCAGTCTACAAAATGTTGTTTAAGTAAATGTCAAGTATAACATAATTATGTAAAAGCTCAATTTGTTCTTACTTATGTATTATTCTATCTTAACTGAACTTTAAATATCGCGTGCGAACGTATAGAAAATGTGTAACATTGAGCATGTAATGATGTTTTCTCTAAGCCACATACATATTGTTACCATTGATGAGATTTTACAAAAGGAAATTACCAATGTATCCCAATACAGCTATCTATAAAGCAGCATTCAGTTCCCCTTCACAAAATCGACTCCACAGAATCTAGATGTTGTTACATCATTGATGTCGGTAGAGCGACGTTATATACGTTTTGCAAAAGGTTGAGATCAATAAGAGAGACATTTTGACCTTTGTCTCATTTCGAGTTTATTGATGACGACACATTTATAAACCCCTATAACATACCGCAGCAATGCTGTTCGTATTTTTTTTACATTTTTATCTGCACGGTTTTCTCTGTCGAAACGCCAGATAGACGAAGTAAATGTGATGTAATTGTTCTAATATATAGGGGATGTTGCAAGTTACAAGTTATAAATGTATAGAATATCCTGGGCTTTTTAGACACTGTAGACATATACTGAAATCTCGAGCATAATCATACCGTGTACCATACTTTTTCAGTTTCCTTAGTTCATTGGTACATGATATATACATTTATATTGTCTGTCAGTTAGTTAGGCCTCCATGGTATCCTTTTTGTGGTATCTGAACTTATGTTACAATGGTACATTAAAACCCATTATTGTTTTATTCTGTTGCACGCTAATGAAACATGTCGATATTATAACGTTTTGGTCAAACGTGAAAAACTGCTAATGGACAGGTGATACTTATAAGTTCGTAGTTAGAGCAAGTCCAATGTCTCGTTCCAAACAAAAAGATGATATTTTCCAAATATTTATTCTTATCGTTTTTATAAGTTGGTCACCTACATACTGCAAAATAAGTCAAATAATATTTGACTTGCATCATACCTAATACATTAACACAATAGCATCAATTCATCTTGATTTATTTGGTAATTGCATTCCTTATTTGGTTATCAAGATAATATGTTGACCACTGTGACATATACGGGGCAGGTACCACTAACACTTCCCGAAAATCGGTTTAACTTCAGGTTTTTTGGGGGGTTATTTTGTTAGAATGTTTCTTCAGTTCCTGTTCACATTGTTTTGGTATCGATTGTAAGTTTTGGTTTGAAAATATTTTTTATGAGGTATTTATTTTATATATTATTAAGAACAAGCTTGGCTATACAATGCCTACTCCTGATATATAGACTTCGTACATACACGTACACGTATCTTGTCCGTAGTAACACACAATTCCTCAGCAAAAGCGTTAACATTGTGGACATCATCAATCTTTTATACTCTCATGTTAAAAGTACTCTTCTGTGCCATGCGATTTTGCAATCCTACTGTGTCCCTACATGACTTCTCTTTGTCAATTTCTCCTTGTTTTTCTCAACTCCATGACGCCACACGTTAACAAATCCTGTGACAATTATTCATGCCTTCCCGTACCTGCTTAACACAGTGGCAGCTTGTTGACGTCACGTGTCCCGGAGGAGGACTGGCACGACACCGGCCACTCAAGCTTTGATCGCATCGCCTGCATCATCAATATTCCCCAGCAGATGTCGTGTACGAGTCGGTGGCGTTTTAAGCCTGTTTTGTTTTGTTCTATTTTGACTCTTGTCCTGTAGGCTCTCACGTGCAAATGATAGAATTTCGGTGATAGATTTAACAGAATGTAGCGATATGTGTTAATATTAGTGTTTTCCATCTTTTGCTGTTGTCATCTTTTCTAGCCTTTCTTTTTTACTGATTATCTACTAAAACGTTTAGCATCTTTGTTTTGATTTTACTGAATAACTGTTAAAAGTATTCCCGAATCGTTTTGCATAAATTTCGGAATAAAGGACACACAAGTAAAACATTTCGTGTGTAAAATGACTTCGTGAAAAATATTCCAATCTGCTCTCTTTAAAACACAATATTAATGAGACGCTCCATGATAGGTGAAGAATCCTTTATTTTCCAGAGCATCTGGAATCCTGATGACGTCCCTTACGTTTCGGTGTCTATCTGTGTTTAAACCTTGCGTTATGTATTACGGTATGCCATTTGACCAGTTTTGTATTTGTAACAACGTCGGAATATGGCTGGGAATATACCGAACAAGCAATAATTAAACAAACAAATGTCTTGTATATTTATTGTTCCTGAGAACACATACTTCATTGAGATAATTAGATTGCCACCACCGCGTTTACACGTGATTCAGTAGCTCACTGCTGTTTTGCGGTTCGTTCGTGGACGCCTCACAATTCTATAGGGAATAAAAGATAATGATTCTCCTACAATATGTTAAAGTGTAATTGACAATTATTTCGAGGTTTCCCCTTTGCAATAGTGGTAACCGTCAGAAATAGATAATTTACGACTAGCTGGGTAGGAAAGAAAAGTTGAATCCATGCGCAAGCAGCTTTTACATGTATTATATTAACACTGCAGAGCAGTACAATATATTTAGATGATGCCTTCGTACAATGATAACTTATTGGTACCATACTAACTGCTTGCTTCGTTAGAATATCGTCATATTAACCAACAATATTGATTTCCCTTTACTTTGTCTTTCTAATTTTCCATTCCATTTCACTTTTGCCTCGCATAGTGAAACGTTAGCCCGAGACGGCTTCGCGAATAGATCTGAATCTGGACTTTTCTGATAACTTGTCCTAGGAATGAATACCATGATATGTAACTCCAATCAAGAAGAGTTCAAACACCAGATGTAATGAACAGCACGCTGTTCTTTTTTTATTTACTCAAGCAGGTATGTAGTTTATATCAACGAAGAAATGCTTTATGACGAGAAATACCAATACAAATTACATAAAAGGATAGAACTCTTTCACCAAACATAAAGACTTTGTAACTAAGTTTTTCTCGATTTATTCTTCCTGTATTTATATAATCGAGAAGCGTTTTCAAATTTATAACTATTTATCAACGCCCTTATAATGTGGATTGTGATTTTAGGGCTCCAAAGGCAAGGAAAGAACAGTTCCTTTATTTCATATTTCTATATCAGCAATAGGTTGTTGACTTACAACGGGTGTTCTCACGTCAGCTTAAAGATCTCAATTAGAGAATTACTACGTGTACTATCCATTAATGCCTATATATTTACATTTGCCCCCGCGCCGTCCCATTACAACAGTGTTAGAGGGCACGTGTAATTATATAGGCTATAATTACAACTGCTCGACTATAATTACAACTGCCTGTTTCAGGTGTAGGAATATGTAAACAAACAAAATGGCCGCCTGAAATGTACTTTAAGGCAGGGCAAATGGTTTTATTACAAATAAAATGCCTAAAAAATATTTAAATATTTAATTATTTTGTAAAATAGACTTGAAATAATAAATAAACAAATAAAAAAAAAAAACTCACTATAATACAATTAACACAAACAATTCCGCACACAATTTCTATCTGCTGTCGTCTGCAAGTAAAAATGAATATGGACACGGATTCCGACCAAGAGAGCTCTATGGGCGACTATGGTGGAGCAGGAGTGAATTTTGGGATAGAAATTCCTGATGAAATAGTTAATAATGATCTGCCTTCAAGCGACGAAGAGCTGCTACTAACTCTGGACTTTGAAACCTTGCAACAGCTGGCCATGGTAAAAGATACGGCGAGCACAGAGTCAGAGGCGATGCCTGCTAACACAGGGGTAGGGGATGTTTTAACCACCTACGAAGAAATTAAAATAACAGAAGATTTAAAGAGACCAGCGATCTTGGATACATCACCAGAAACACCAGCACCCCCCAAAAAAAGGTTTAAAACCACCACGGCAGAGGAAATGGAAGGCTTGTTTCAGGCAAGACAGGCCCCAACTACAAAGAAAAACACCGCCTGGGCACTTCGCATTTTTCAAGGTAAACACACAAAAAATGATTAAAAAAAATATATATATTAATAAAAGCAAACTATTTTTAATTAAAAAATAAATAAAAATACTATCATGTTCTATAGTCCGCTTCTGTTCGTGGTAGAGCCTTGGGTATGAGTTCTGTAAATATTACAGGTTATCAATCAAAACAAATGGATTGTCAGTTTGAATTTCGTCAACCACATATTGTTTTAATTGTCATACGAAAAGCAAGTCAAGCAATATTTGTAAATTACAGAATGGAGTCTGGAAACGTATGGCGAAGACATGAATTTTGAATCCGTGGACCCCGGAACACTATCCCAGCATCTCATGAAATTTTTTGCCGAGGCGAGGCCTGCCCCTAAAAAAGGACAGAACAACCCTGAAGCTGTGTACCACAAAAATACGTTGATAAACATAAGGGGGGCAATAAATCGCCATTTAAGTAACTTACACAGGAACATAGATATTGTAAAAGATAAGGAATTCAAGACATCCAACGGTGTTTTGGATGGCCTGCTAAAAGAGCGTGTGCGACAGGGCATTTCAAAACCGACAAAACACAAGGAAATCATTGATGTCGAGGACATAGAAAAAATCTCAACTTACCTCAGTAAAGGTGCCTCCTCCCCCATTATCCTAAGGCAAAATGTGTGGTGGAATCTGTCGGTCCACTTTGTAAGTCGTGGGGGCGAGTTTCACCATCAGTTACGCACCAACTCGTTTGATTTCCACAATGACCAATCTGGGGAATATGTGACACTAAACTTTGAAACAGTTGAAAAAAATCACCAGGGCGGGCTAAAAGATGCAGAATCTTCGTACGAAAAACGCATGTATTCCACGGGGTCAGACAGCTGTCCTGTCAAAATGTTGAAACTCTTGTTAGAGAAAACCGATCCACAGGCGTCAAATCTATTTAACCAGTACAATAAGAAAGCAATGGAAAATCCCATGGAAACTGTCTGGTTTGTCAACAAACCATTGGCCAAACGCACATTTCTGAATATGATGCAAGAAATCTGCAAATCCGCGTCCGTTGAAAAAAAATACACGCCGCACTGTTTGAGGGCTACCGCAATCCAGTGTCTCAGTGACGAAGGGTTCTCGTCCAAATACATCATGTTCATGAGTAATCACAGATGTGAAGCTAGCCTCCGCTCATATTCAAGAAACGTCTCCACTTCACAAAAAAAGTGTTTAAGCTCTTCGCTTTCAAAAATATCATTGCCGTCAAGCGAAATGAATGATCATCACGTTGAAATTCAAAAACGCGTCACATGCACACAGCCAGGCCCTGTCCCTCTCCCTGTCGCCACGACAACTCGAGCCATTTGCAACAATGCAGCTGTAGGCCTATCTCCCTCCGAACTTGAAGACGGATGTGTAAATAACACTCAAATAAACACAAAACTTACATTAAAAAACACTCCTAGTATGTTTGCCAGCTCAACATTCCACGGCTGCACATTTAACTTTTCGTGATGACCGCGTTTCGCAAAGTGACAGATCCGTCCGCAAAATAAAACTCTGCTGACACCGTATAAATTTACAATCAGTGACAATCGTTAATGCTTTTAAATGCAATGTTTTGATAACTTATTAGTTAAGTTTAATTAAACATTGATTACTTAATTGACATATGTTTCGTGTTGTACTTTGTGATATGTTACCGCACTATTTTCTGAATCTGGACAGCTGGCATCTCACGTCACAGTTTTTGCTCCCGGCCAACCCAGCTGGGAGGCCTCCAACAGGGTACGCAAAATCAACAAGTAATGTCTTAAAAAAGAAAAATATGTAAATATAAAAAATACCTGGTTGTCTGGATATAATTATTGTTGATATAATTACAAGTGGCCTCTGGCAAATCCCATAAAACCCGCTATATCAACAATAATTACATCCAGACAACCAGTTATTGTTTAAGTAAGCGAGCAAAAGAGGTGAATGTCAATATTTTTATTATCCAGGTTACCTTGCATAATATATGCCTACGGACACTGAGATAGCCTCGAAAGCATATTTTCAGTATATTCATTTTACTTGGTAGAATAGATATACTCAACAAATGTGTGTAATATATGGTGGAATGGATACAAAAATGTTACAAAAATGTCACAACCTCGTTACATATTCCAACAAAATACATGCACATACATTTCTTAAATAACATACCTTACTTGTATAACTGTAAGAAATATTGTAACAAAACACGAGTGTTGATGGTTGGTTAGAAGTTTATTCGGATAACCTCAAGTATTAGGATCGGTCTCTATCGTTCGGTCTCGCTCCCAGTCGTCTCCGAGCTGTCTCTAGCTGTACAAGCTCTAGCCCATCTCTAACCGTCCCTAGCCCTTCTGGCCTCTTCTCTAGCCGTCCCTTGCTCTTCTCTCTTTTCTCTAGCTGTCCCTTGCTCTTCCCTCTCTCATTATCCCCTTTCTAGGTTATATTTATACTCGATTAAATCTATTGTTACGAGCATCGATGGTCAGTAGAAACTTGAAGATCATATCTTTGAATCCTGGATTAATATTCCAGATATACGTAATCAATTACACAACGTCGTAACACTGACTATCCAAGGTCCATAAGCCCCACATATAGATGTTCAGTTGAGACTTGAAGATCATATCTATGTAATCCTGGATTCACCGCGCTATTCCCGATATACGTAATCAATTACACAACGTCGTACCACTGACTGTGTCACAATATCTGGAAGAAAAGTATGACCCCTTATTACACTAGGACGTAATCTGAACTTCAAAATTTCACAAAAGGATAACAACAGAACCTTAACATGATTTGATATGTGATGTTTTGTGTCAAGTATTACTTAATATGAATTTCCATTCAAGATGTCCCTGGGCTCCTCACGGGTTAGCTCCAATAATTTGCATTATTCCATGGCAAGTGTCCACCTTT
>JAUMHH010164933.1:0-17030 GCA_032359455.1 Chlamys rubida | reverse complement strand
CACCAGTGGTAATACAGGGTTTGTTCCTACCCACGCCCACACCAGTGGTAATACAGGGTTTGTTCCTACCCACGCCCACACCAGTGGTAATACAGGGTTTGTTCCTACCCACGCCCTTTATACGCTGGTTAATGGGTAATGCACTACAAAATTGTAAATGACTTTGTGGAAGATGCGTGGCTTTCTTAGCTCAAACCAATTTCTATTTCATCAGTAAGGGTAGTTTAAATTACAGTTGTGTTAACCCCGCCGATTGACAGGATTTGCCTCTTCTATTGAACTGACCCCGTGCAGACAGGCGGCACTATGTGAATGGACAAGACTTCAGCGATTCCTCATTTGTGACACCATTTACAGTTCACAGAGAGATCTACTAAGCTAATTTTATCTGTATTAATACCGGAAATTGTGGACAAATCCCTCGAGTTATTCATGATACGAAGGAAAATGAATGTATAACGCACACTAATTGGTAATATCTAAAATGAGAAAAAAAAATCAAACCTACATGTACCAGCTGTACACGTAGAAATATTTGTAGGCTTCAGTAAAACACACTAATGGGTGACTTAACAGGGATAAACGAAACCGTGAACAGTGTCACGTGATAAAACGTGTAAAAAAATAAAACTTTCACAATTGATGCATCATAACTTTTACTTCTGAATCTACCGATAAAGTTAATTATCACGAAAATATAGACTTTTTGCAACATTTCGGTCATATAGGTATGAATGTCTGGTACTTCTAAAAAGGCACGAGCTGATCAAACTACATAACATAATGTACATGGTCTTCAATATGATTACAATATACCTCACACATTCCTTATGGACCTTGGCACTGCCTGTTATCATCCATGTATTAAGTATACTACACTTATTTCCTGACGAACCTGTCATTATAGGCAGTCCATTGATATAGACAATATAGAAAGCAAGGGTAAACAAGAAAAGAAAGTATTCAAGCAGCAGGCTTGGCCATAAGTATCTTTAGACTACATGTGAAACGAAAATAAAACAACTACACAATTACAAATGAATACATACATAGTTAACTTGGCTAGATTTGTTCTATTCATACTGTGTGAACGAAAAACTCGCATGAAGTGGTCAGCCCCAAATTTAATTATCAGCGAAAAGAATACAGCTTTGCGGAATGAGGCTGTCAATTGAGTTCATTTAATTTCAGTTTTTTTCTCGAATAGCTTAAAATTGAGTTGTCAACATACTGATAGATTGTGACGTCAGAATCTCGTTGTTTGGGCCGCTTCAGTCAAGGTGTCTTGGACAGATGAACTTACCTACCAAAACCAAGTATCGGGCAAAATTCAAGATACTGTTTCGGAGTGTTTTCCTTCGGAAGACCAACGAGTGGAATTCATTGCGGTCTGATGTCACATTGTGCAAAATCTAAGTCAATATTATGACAAGAGAGAAACTCGAGGAACGCAAATGATTTCCTGTGCAGCTTATTCAAGGACACTTTTAGCGTTCGCAGCAACTATTGACCCCCGCTAATTAGCCAACAGATATTTCAGGTTTTCTTTGGACTCTCCATTGACCATTACCGAACGGGAACATAGTATAAATTGCCTCCTGGACTACATTATATTTTCTAACCTGGACAATGGACAAAAACGATAGATATTCTGAATTTGATTCTCTTTCAGAGTGGGTCTTTATGAAGTTCATCATTCAAAACAGAATTAGCTGCTTGAAATCTAAAATAAAAATTTAAAAAAAACACAAGACTGTATGTCTAAACTATTGTGAACGATTTGCATGTTGTTTATGCAGTAGTTGTGTCTTCAGTTATAGCATATAAAAAGTTAATTAATGTCTGCAAACACTATTTAATTGTGTGCCCTCAAAAAAGCGAGGCTTGCGTTACATCAATAGGAACCTAACCATCACATTTTCCAATTTGTATATAGACGAAATACTAGCTAATTACGTCTCTACTTCACTATAGACGAAATACTAGCTAATTACGTCTCTACTTCACTATAGACGAAATACTAGCTAATAACGTCTCTACTTCACTATAGACGAAATACTAGCTAATTACGTCTCTACTTCACTATAGACGAAATACTAGCTAATTACGTCTCTACTTCAACCCTTTCGTATACGAATTAATTATAAGGATACAAACCTGTCTCGTTTGTATTGGATTCTAAAGCTCTGTAAACTCCCTTTCATTTCTTATTGCCTTGATGCATACTATATTTATCTTTTAAAATAACACATACATATCACACAATAACGTTCTTCTGCCATTAACCTTATCTACTTAAAATATAACCGTACACTTTGTGTCACTAACCTAAGGTAGCAATGCCATAAATTTCTTTTGCAAGTAGCCCTAGGTGTATGTAGTTGATCTACAAGTATCGCCTGCTATGAGCATAACCTAGTATACTAGTATACTCGAACTATAACTGACCTCTGCCGATAACCTTAATTGTATAACTGTCTTGTTACTAGCCTTGTTGGGTATAACTACAACTGTCTCTTATCGTTAGGCTTACTTAAAAAATAAAGTATTAACGTCGTCTGTCTGTCATCAGTTTACCTAGTAAAACTGTAGCCGCTTTCTCTCTTAAGTCTGACATAGGTAACTATATCTGTCATTTGTCGTTGACCTTAGAGGATTTTGTTAATTTAACTATGCCAATCTAATGTCACCAGTCCCGATCAAATATATTATCACTATATTATCACTATCAACTGTTTTAAGCAGTATCTAGTTAAGTGATGAACATGCTATGATATTTGCTTTCTTGGTTTATCTACGGTATTATCTGTCATAGGTTCAAGCTACGGAGACTATTACTACCCACTGCTATCATTATTACTTATTGAAGCAATCATCGTTTAGCCTTACCTTATCAAACTGTACTTGTCCCCTGCCCCCTAAAAGATGGTATAATCACCACAACTTTCAATCCCCGATAAGTCATATTCAAAGACCACCAATGAACGTCGAAATTCAGATATGTTATATGGGTATATGAACTTGTCCTTTAGTTATTAAATAGTAAATAGCGACGTTAACTTAGTCTGTTATAAGGTTTAAAGACTTATGTCTTCAGAAAAATAGTTCACTGGGTTTATAACATGTCAATCTCTTTGCGTCCCAACTGATTTCTACACTATGACATACTATCCTATATATAACTAGGTCATATGGAGTTTAACTTCTCTTTTGCTAGCTGTAGAGAGGCGTTCTCGCCTCAGACCGTGACAGATGTTGCCTTGTGAAACCACTAAAATAATAAAATCGGAGCAAAATTCCACGGTAACATTATCCCTCCTCTCAATTCATTGACAACAGCTAAAGCTTGATTGAGGCAAGCCTTAAGGCGTGAAGACAATTGTTGTTCAACCAAATAAGGCTTATTTTAAAAGTTAGATATTTAAGGCTTAAGACAGGGGTTAACATTTGAGAAGACAAGGTTAATGGACAATGTTATTTATAGTTTAAGAAAAATATACCGTCAAAGGACATTAACCGTTTAATTAGGTTCGGTTAGTGACAGCGCCAAACTAATAACTTACATGGAAACATTCGCTTTTATATTAATGAGGAGTGCTTTGTTTCATCTGTCAAAGGTTGACACAACTACAAAGAGAGGGGAAAGAGGCAGAAGGAAATAGAGGAAGTGACAGACAAAAAAAGGAGAAAGGGAAAGACGGGGAAATTAACAGAGAAACGGACAGGGTGAGGGAAGGAGCTCTGCTTTCAACCTTAGCTCGGAAAACGAAAGCTATCTTCTGATATTAACCTAAAATATATACACGAGCTATAACGATATACTTATGTTTATCTTATTTGCTTGAAATATAGCTGCCTAACACCAGCACTACCTAGTCAAACTAAAGCTATCGTAGTGTGCCCGCTGCCTAACACCAGCACTACCTAGTCAAACTAAAGCTATCGTAGTGTGCCCGCTGCCTAACACCAGCGCTACCTAGTCAAACTAAAGCTATCGTAGTGTGCCCGCCGCCTAACACCACCATTATAGCTATCGTGGGCTGAAGGTATTTTGCATGTGTTAGAGATGACGCAAAAGAGGAAGGTACCATATCGTTAATACCAAGGACAAGTCGAAACATCCAGCTAGCAAACAGCAAGTAAAGTAACTAACCTCGAGCTTACATGAATCGCCATAAAACCAAATGTTAAATCAGGTACTTGGAATGTGCTAGCTTCCTGCATTACCAGAGTTAGATGTAGGTTTGTTGTCGATTGGTGCACACTACATGTCGTTAAGCACGTCGTGTGGGAGTCCTTATCTATCCTACCAACTCCCTCTAAAAGGCTCCAGTGGTTACAGGCATGAGGGCATTAAACTGTGTAACCGTGTAGGATATTGCCATCTATGTATCTGTCGATCGGTCGGTCTGTCCGTCTGTTTAATTATCTGTTTGTCATACATATCCGTCTGCCTGTCTGTCTCTCTGTCCGCCCATCCATTTTTCCCATCAATTAATCAACATTATCAAAGGATTAAACGGATGTAACAAAGACAAACGTCATTAATGATGGAGCGGATGGTACATGTACCATGGAAGGTTTAACACATTTATTAAATCTAGCACAAGGCACCAACCAGAGTTCAATAGAAATACTTCATAGATATTAGCAATGTTCTTGAACAAAATAATTGACCCAATTTTCCAAAACAAAAGCAATCGCTAACGTGGCTATTCTCAAAGTGATGTTAGGTTCTGCCCATTAACTTTGGAAGAGAGCCACAAGGAAAGTTAGCCGCTTTAGTTGTATAACTTTGATCACCATGCGCAAAGGGTACTACCAACAATATTTTGTTGAAATGTGTCCGGTAGTTCAGTGGATATGTCGCTTATAGCAAATTAGCCGGTTAGACAACTTTGGACCCATCTCCTCAGCCCCCAGAGGGTCAGTCCCTTCATTTATATAACTGTTTGTCCCAATAGGCTAGAGATGCTACACGTTTGTTGAAAAAAACCAAAAGATGGATAGAGCTGTGCTTGAAACGAATCAGTGTTCCTTACACAAAATAAAGGTCGGCCCTTTTATTTATTAAAGTCTATCCCCGTGGGCTATGATACTACAAACATGATTTGGTTGCACAACCTGCAAAATAACTTGTAAAGAGAGGTCGTTTAAAGGTAATCAGACTATATAACGCTTTTCGATCCCATCCTCGGCCCTCAGGATTGTCAAGCCTTCAGACTTGTATAGCTTTGAATCTCCGATTTGGGTAAGAATTCGACTAAATTTGGTTGAAAACGTATCAATAGTTTGAGAGGAGATGTCGTTTAATATAAAAGTTGACTGAAGAGAGACGGCGGACGCTGGGGGACAGTTAATCATTCGTAACAGATGAGTTAAAAATGCTCCATTCCACCTGTCGATGCTAATGAGACAGTTAAGTGGGGTCAGTTCAATCTTCTACCATCATTACCATTATCGTCTGCATATATATTGTGAATGTGTGTATCTATATATATCATGTCAATTATCGTTATACAATGTACCAGCGTCTCGTCTCTTACGAATTGTGTTCCACAAAATTGTGCACAAGCAATCAATACATCACAACATGTTTAAGAATTCAGAAACAGTACCCCACTTAATTGTGTACGAATTGTTCTTCGTCAATTACTTGTTTATTCAGGAACAATCAGACGGACGAAGATTGTCATTTCGATACCACTCAATATTTCCATCAAAACCGCATCGCGTATGCAGAGCTGAAGCCTAATTATACAAACTGAATGCAATCAATACACGTCAGCTGCTTCCTCTCCCACGAGCCTGAGCAAGGCAACGTCGATTCAGGTATGATTCTAAGATAGACAAGGTAGTTGCATGTCAGGAGAAGAATAGTTACATACTTCCATTGTATCTTGCGGGTTTATAGGCTTAATAAACGTACTTACGTACTATCATAATAAAATTTCAAAGAAATGAAAACAAATCAACAGCAACAAAAACGCAATTAAAACCAACATTTACCATGAGCAAATATATGAAAAAATAAATTGATATCAACATGGTGTTTGAGGAATTTATGCCAGCTTTGTTTTTTATGTTTATAGTGGTTGTATTGGAAATCCCATTTATGGTTCTTTTATATTTGCGTTATGTTATTTCAATATTTTTTACATTTGTCAAAAAAATCATAATCAAAGTAACAGCACAAAATGATCATCAAGAACGAATTCACAAACTTTCTCGTTGTTGCATTGACCGTGGTTGGCATTGCAAACTGTAGATTTACATGTTAATTCAAAAACTTTTCGTTTTTTTGTAGTGTATATGTTAAAGGGATAAATCATAATGAAGAAATGTAATAAATGAAAATAGTGGTTATGCCTACGACGAGAAACAAACATCCTGGCCCATTAATGTCATAGCTTACTAAGAATTACCCACCCCATAACTTACCACAGAGTAGTCAATGAGTTTACCTTTAGATATAACATAACAGAAGGGAAATATGTGTTCGACTTAAAATGCAGACGGATATATCCATAAACACAATTATATTTATGCCAACACGTTCACAAAATAAGTGAAAATATCAACTGTCTTATGTGTACTGAAATATACTATTGGATGTATGATCAGCACAAAGGACCGGAACTAATTGTCCCAAAAACACGAAACGAGAGACACCAAAACAACAGACAAGACATCATGAACCCATGAAAAGATCTAGAGGCACCACCAGATATTGCAAATGTTATTTTCTTCACCACATGTGGTCGTAACGTCTCCTGTCGAATCCAGAAAAGAAATCAGCAACCAACAATTAAAAACATTGTGGACATTAAAATCCATTAGAGGCGTGTAAATATACCGATCATTACGGCCGTAACATGTCGTTAGAGAGGTACTTAAAGTATTAAAGACTCTAGAGTAGTCAACCAACATGTAAACTAAATACGCACGGGAAATTATATATTGCTACAAACGAAAATAAAATAAACGGTTGAAAAACCGACAACATCACGTTTGTCACACTTGTTTGTGTCAGGTACTATACTTGATGAGCTAAAACATTGGTCACATTAGTTTGTAGTGAGGTTACCATTATTGATGATCTGCACGTATATGTCATGATATGAAGATAAAGAAAAAGGCTCTTTCGTGTTTTTTTAAGTTCAAGGTCTGGAGAACGAATGAGTTGCATGTAGTAAGTACTCTTGAAGTTTTTGCAGTTCAAGGGCAAACATCATCACGATATCAGACATCGGACAAGTGATTTCTCTTGAGTAAACGATTGTTGATGGTGTACATCCCTATCTGAATACCGATTTTTTTCTTAAAAATCTAATTTAAAAAAATGATGTTGACCAAATATCATTCTCAAGAGACTAGTGAGATGAATCACAAAGTAAAGATGGCCTATCTATTGGCAAACCGATATTTTAAGTCTATGTCTGTAACCGTAACTAAACAAATATTGATATACTAATAATCAATATTTGAGTATGAAGAATGGTGTGAACGGGTGCTATTTTAGATAAAAAATGAGAATAAAGATTTGTCAGAATTTCTCCAGAGATTCTGTCGAGTCGACATTAAGTTAATGCTGCTAAAACAGGAACTATCATAATGGATACAATGTTGACAACATATAGGAAGACATATCTACATGACCATGAAATGGGAGAGAAAATATCTACTTGGTTCTGGCTGCAGTTTTTTTTAATGCATCCCCAACATTGATAGATGATGAAAAACAATATTTTACGGCATAACAGGGAAGGAAGTTGGAGTTTACAATGGTTCCTAAGTATGTTTTATCTGTATGCATTGTCTTAGAAATGTGTATTGGTGATGCAATATTTACTGCCGATGTGGGGAAATAAATGGAATAAAACAGAATAGTGGATCATGTAACATTATAAAGAACTGCAGAATAATGTTCTTTCCCCATCATTTAAAAAGAAAACTTCTGACAAAATGTTTGCAGCTTCATGGTATATACCACCATTCGTCATGCTAAAACTGTTCAGGTCTATCTTGATTGAAACTCTCCGCATGCTTATTTTGTTATAGTCGACAACAGTTTTGTTGAACTTGGTCAAAACATATTTAACTGACTTAAGCTATTATAAAGGGTACTATCTGTGAAACACATCTAAATGATATAGTTTGTATTCTGGTTATGTGTTTTGATTTTGTATTTGTGTTCTATTGATACATTCAACTTTGGTATTCTGTTTCTCATTAGGTTTATTTTTTTATGTTTTGGTATAAAAATTTATTTATTGTGCTTTTGTATTTTGTTATTGATTAATCATGTTTTGATATTCTGTTTTTTTTATTCTGATGTATTGTATTTTTGGTATTCTGTTTTTGTATTTTGTTATTTTTTATTACGTGTTGGTATTACATATGTATGTTTTTTATATTTTTCTATTATTTTTCCCTTTCTCTTATTCTTGTTAAAATTTGTGCATTTATTATGTAAAAGATAGGCAATAAGAGATTTAGGTAGTCATTGCGTTTCCTGTTCAGATGTAATGATACATTCATTTATACTCAAATAAAACGCATTTCAAACTCTTCTTTTCATTTTATTTCCATTTACCCACTGTACGAAAATAATGTTCTTCTCTTTATATAACTTTATGACAAACCTGATGAATTAAAACGATTACATGTTAACTTTCATTTATCTGTAGTAACATTTTAGTCTCCCTTAACTTATGCTTTTAGGGCCCTTTCGGAGTATATGGCACATTGATTCGCCTCTGATGTTCAGTTGGGAAGGGGCATGGCGTCTTTTTCTTTTGTTTGTTTATTGACGATGTGGTGCATTTCATTTAGATTTTGCTTTTACACAAGGTTCAAATAAGATATATTATACGGTTGTAAGTATACATTGAATATTTTACTATAGCTTTGAAGGTTGTTTGAGTTGCATAGTTAAACAGTTACTACTACAGTTTATTTGAAAGCTGCTTCCATTACAGTGAGTAATGTTCACGATTCAATACCTTTGAATGTTGCTTTGCTACATTGTATAATTAGTCACGTGATAGTTCCTTAGAAGTTTAGTAACAGTATGTAATGTTGTCTATCCATTACATAGAAAGAGCTCTTACGGAGCAGAAATGCTTCCAATTGTGCATTAATAAGTTGCTCGGTGTTTGTAAATGATGTTAATTTTATTATATAAGGCGAGTCTTGTAAACAATATACTCCAATGAGAAGCATTATGAAATATTTGGAATTACCACTTATTACAAAAAAAGGAGGTTGTTTACAGCTGGGTAGACTGAAACAAGCGGAGTAAAGCATCTTGCTCAAAGATACAACACAGTGCCGTGCTGTGACACGAACCCGAAACCCTTCGGTCACGAGCCCGGCGTCCTACCACTAGCCTCTTATATGAATAGACGTTCAAGTATGACAATCTCATGTATAAAAGATTCCTACATATCATTTTGACACTTTTATGTTTGACTCTGATAATAACATTCGCATGTTATTTGTTTTAGATCTAGCAAGACAGAAAGGGACTGCCTTCCCAAACATGCTGTTGGCTAAATGGCAAGGTTTTTTTTATTTTCCTGTTTGATGACATACATTCATTTATCTATAGTTGACACCTGCCTTTTTACTAGTAGTATTTTACAATGCTATTCAAGTTGTTAATAAATAATAATATACCTACTCCGAACATAGTTAAACTCTAAAGACACCTCACTCAAACTTTAAAAAACACTCCAAATATGATAACACCGACAACATAGAAATACACCCTATCATGACCTACCACTCTTTGACGCCATGCATGCAGTATCTCCCTCTATACAAGCACCCCTAATGCTGACTGGTAACAATGGGCAATGACATGACTACATCCATCGTCAGACAGTCTTGTAGAAGTACTAGAAGGTATTCTTACTCAAAAAAACTTTAAGGTCAACGAAAAGCCCTCGTACGCCAACATATCCGTCGGTCTTCTGACGTTACGGCCCCTTACATCATCTCCTTTCAAGCCATTCAGCTGGCTCAGCTTCATATTTCCTACACCGAAACCACAAGAACATTAGGTCGGGTTTATTTGGATACGTTGATCGAGTAGGCAAATAACAGTCCCCAACCATCAAATTCACGAATGAGGTGATACGATTCCGACATCAGTTTGTACATTACCACTGACATTCACCACATACGACAGAACACACCATTGTTACATCCTTCCAAGTTGTGACCCTGGGTCACATCATCATCATCATCATCAGCCGTCCTTATAAACTAGTTTTATTGATGCGAGATCCCTTGTGTCAATGGGTTACGGGTTAAGGGTTACGGTTTACAAGAAGGAAAAGAAAACACAAAACGTAACGATTTAACGTACCACCAAAACAGGCTACAACTTGTGAGTATATCAAGAACTTATGGAGCATCATTCAATCACCCAACAAACTAAAATAATCTGAGTACTACATATGATCGCTTACCGCTAATTTATAATTAAACCAATACTACAGCGTTAGTGTAAACACTTCACCAGTGTCCAACCTCGGCAGGTGGCTATTCTACAAGTCGTTATAACAGGAGATGCGAACTGCTTCCATGTGTGAACTTACGGAACTAGACATATCAAATCTTGACTACTCTTACTTGCAATACAGCCAACAACGTCTACCTTTTTAATTGTGATTGGCGGAAAACATAGTAGAGATTATGTGGAAGGATACCGAAACTCCTCTCAACAGGAGGATCGACCACCACCTATGCTTTAAATCTTTCGATGGTACTGTACTCCAATATACCATACCTCTTCTACTAGCCGAAGCGTAATAATGTATTAAATAACTGCACACCAGTTATTCGTTTGGTGTCAGTGAACGTTGAGTATATGTATATGTCCACCAGCTGAAAGATCGATCGGTTTTAGAGACAACATTTCTATCATAGTTCATCGCCTCTATGTAGGCGCGACACCTTACCTGCTATCCATGCAGGTTTAGTGGTAATACCTGTTTGCTGTCCATGTAGGAGGTAGAGAGTCTTATGAAGCGACTACTGTTGATTGTCTCGGTCTGCATGTATTTTTTCATCATTCTCATAAAGCTGAAAGTCTTAATCAAACTAATATTTCTCCATACGTTTTTTGAGTTGCTCTTCGACACTGTGAATGCTGATTTGTCATAAAATTAATTGTCTGGTTGCTCTTTGCTCTCACTCCTATAGGGGCCTTTAATGTGAGTTTACATAATTAAATGAAATAAGCCGGTAATCTTACTCTCAACAACCCAAATAGTTCCCCATAGACGACAGTGTTAATCCAGAGCAGCTGCTTTCTTAGGCGATACACATCTTTGCAACATATGACATCATATGACTTCAGATAAGGTCATATGATGGCAAGAGTATCAGGTTAAGCATGAACTTGTGAAAACATGTCACTTACTACTCTCGAGAATGCTGAAATTAACTTCAATGTTATTTGGAAATCACCACCTAGAACAATGGGCAGCATTGAAGCAACAAACCTTAGGACACATTGATTTATAGAAAAACCTTACTGAAATACATTATAAAGTGTTTATGATTGTAGATGTGTGTGTATACATGTCAGTGGCATCCGGAATGTTAAGTTTAGAAATGTTAGATTTTAAATAATGATTTGAGAGAAACGAAATAGCGAGCACGTACCCCTTGTGGAACACTCGTGTGGGATATGGAGGCACTCAGCAACACGTAATATCACGAAGTCACAATCAGATAACGGCGTTATATTATAATGTCATAAGCGAAAACACGTAAAACAGTAGTGACTGAAAATAGGGACCTCATGTATAAACGTAGGATTGCACAAGATTGTAATGATGTTTTGCACGTATCTCTCAAATTGAGTCATACTTTTTGTATACTGTACATTTTTCTGTTCTTCTTAATATGACGTTATCTAATGTATTTTTTTTCCATGTATAGTGTTGTATTTTATCAAAATTTGGGGTAAGATGTTGGAGATAGAGAGTGAATGATTATTTAGGTATGTGGGATGTTGATATTCTATCCTCGGGTGCTGAATTTGGTTTCGGAACCTCGCAAAGTAGGTTCTGACCAAAATTATACACCCATGGGTAGACTATCAATATCCAACATTTGATAAACTTTTATCATTACATGTAGTAAATATAACACATATATGATGTGTAAGAAAATCGTTAACATATTAGGATTACGCAAACGTTGCCCTTACTGGAACTTCCGTTTAGCTAATTTCCTTGACAACATGTATTATCACCGGCACCTGCCAAGTTGTCTTTATAATATTGAAACAGCTACACATGTAGCATGCTGGTAATACGTTCAAAGGAAACTGTTTGCCTTTCTTACAGTTGTATAGGACAGGGGTCCTGTAATGTAATGCTGGCATAGGAATAGTCTACAAAAATTCTAGGACATAAAGGAATAGTCTACAAAAATACTAGTACATAAAGGAACAGTCTACAAAAATACAAGTACATAAAGGAATAGTCTACAAAAATACTAGTACATAAAGTAACAGTCTACAAAAATACTAGTACATAAAGGAATAGTCTACAAAAATACTAGTAAATAAAGGAATAGTCTACAAAAATACTAGGACATAAAGGAATAGTCTACAAAAATACTAGGACAGAAAGGAATAGTCTACAAAAATACTAGTACATAAAGGAATAGTCTACAAAAATACTAGGACATAAAGGAATAGTCTACAAAAATACTAGGACATAAAGGAATAGTCTACAAAAATACTAGTACAGACAATCGTGCTCATGGGAAACTGACAGTATAAATATAGTTTACATACAAATATACGAATATGAATATTGTATATACGATACAGATACAGAAATGAACTTCATGAAATACCATATGGGTATATGAAAGTTCTTCACACAATACTGGTATAGGACTGTTTATGAATTTTCTATAAGAACTGGTTTTATTCTGTGTCTTTAAAGACGTTGTCGTTTAGAACAATATACATGACATTTGTCCTTGTAAAAACTAAAAAAAGAATGGATGTATTCCTTTCCTGCAGTTCTTTTGCCATATTGAATAGCAGTCTTCATATAGATGATGGCGACTTAGATTGAACAACACATCTTGAATGGCATGCATTATCACCAACTGAATCGCTATCAACATACATCCTAGAATCCATATTTTTAATTTATTTTACTTATGCAGTATTGATTTGTTTATACTATTGCAGTTAGCAGCGGAGGTTTTATGATGAGCACATAGCGCCGTTAGATAAAGGAGTTAATACAAATGTACATATACATGGATACAGGTTCCCAAACGAGTGATGGTTGATCTCAGTTTTATCTTACTAGAGTAAGCTAATTTTCAAATGTTAAAGACACGAGGTTTTTCGAGTGTCTTTTACAATTTAAAAACATACTTACGAGAGTTAGATAAACATGAAACTCACCCATCAAAAGTTTGACCTTTGTCCCTCACAACGTTTTATATCTGGAAAGCCATTTTAGCTATGTTTCTCTAGGGAATACATTGTTGTCATGAACTATGACGTCACAATGGAAGATGACGTCGCAAAGCATTGTTTCTTGACGTCAGAGTTAGTTAGTTGACTAATAAAATAACGTACAGAGTGTAAGCAACTAGTGGGTAACCAAACATGTTTACCAACTCCTAGCAAGTTTGTCTAATGAGGTTGGAGTATCACCTATATCACCTATCACCTATAGTGATTGCGAATGATTTCTAGAGGTTTACAGTAACTATGGTATACATAAATTCGTAAACATTAATGCATTTTAACGTGATGAAAAGTTACACTTTAAGAGATACCAGGTTAGTATTGAGAAGTACATAGTAAGTTGTGGTAAGTTTTTTCATAGGTTCGCAATTTCTTATATTGCAACCTGTCGAGATGACGTACATAAAGGAAAATAAGCCATCGTGAGAAAGTACAATCGCATTTAGAAATGCAAAGTGAGAAACGCATAGTTGGAGGTGCATTTGCATTGGAAGCACAAACTGTGTTACAAGTACATGTAGTGGGGAGTACAGACGGAAGTACATACGTATTTGGAAGTACAGAGGTTTCGGAAGTACATAAAAATCGGAAAATACATGAAGCATTGGGAAGTATATACATTAACAAATGAGATGAATATGAGTGGTTATATGCGCATATACGTAGAGTGAGCGTGTAGGTACATTGCTTTTATAATGTCATAGGGGGGAAATACTTTTGAACTACCAAACAATATAAATAACGTAAGAAGTATTAAAAAGTATGACTCACCGAGGAAGTGCACCAGTAGTCCAATTAAGAGTGCCACCAATATCACTATGACAACAATAGCCACAATCTTAACCACTGACCGCTGCCGGGAAGTGTACCTCTTTTTGAAATGGACGTCGGATGGAGGTAGTTCCGTGGTCACGTGATAGTCCTTGGCGCGTGACCCTTTCTCCCCTGGGGTGCCGTTGCCGCCCGTGGGGCCCATACCATGACGTACCAGGTCGTCCTGTGGGTATCGTGAATCCTCCTCGTGGAACAACGGGTTGTCATAGCAAGCCTGCAGAAGAGTAACACTCTCATCACCACTAGGGTACAGTTTCCTGTGAATTACCTTGAGAGGAATTCTGTTAAGGATGTCGCCGCTCATGGCCATGAAGCGGGCACCGCACTAAGTTATAGTGAGAACAGATCCCCCTACAGCCACAGAGCACTATTTCTATAGGTTAGAAGGCATGGTCGCCCCACGGCGCCTACTATTTGATTTTTGTATCTAAGTCATCTTACTCTGTCTTACGGTTACACTTTAAAATTGACCATTGTTATAAAACGCGAAGAGGCAAAGCAGCAGTGACAGCGATGGGATGTCGCTCGTGTTTGTATCGCGCCTAAGACACACAGGGTTACAGGTATCAACATATATGCATAGACTTCCGGTAAAATCAATAAGTTATGCCCGCCGTACTAATTCAACTGGATAATGGACGGCTATGTTTGCATGTGAGTCCGCGTCATTAGTAACTATTTCACCCTCCCCCGTTCTGCCACAGGACAGGGCTCGACCACCAATGTCACGGCCTATATGCTGGGGCTTTTAAATGCATGTATATTGGCTTTTAATGCCGGAAGTCATCATCGGAAACAAATGGACGGAGTTAGAATCCAGTCTGCGCTGTTTCTATTATGTACGCCGGTACAGCAGTGCGTCTAACTGAAAGCATTTCTTTCGGAAGCCGGTAATTCATTCTCGTCCTCGTTTAATCAACACATAAACATCCACTTTGAATGGTGGTAAAGGAGTAAATTTGCCGACAGTTTGGGATTTGGGAAGTTTAGTGTACCATAAACCCGAACAGACGTACGGCAAGGCCAATAGAATGGTTTCATCCTTTGATTACAGAATATAATGGTAACAAACAACTCACGACCGTTACAACACTGCCAATTACACCGGGATTGAAGTTTTCATGAAGCATCGGCAGCGACGATAGCAGCACTGCCCAGAACGAGTATAAGGGAATCATTTGGTACCATTACAAGTTACTTGATCGTAACAGTGGGAAGTAGCAGGATTGTTAGGAGGAATTACTGGCTCAATTATACCGACAATGGTGTCTCTACACTTTATTGTAGTTACATTGTGTATAGTTGGACAGTGCGCGGAGGAGGCCAGAAGTTCAGGTATCGCACGTCACGTTCCGCCGTCACAAACAAACTGTTGTGAGGAAATGGTCAGTAATGCAGAACTTTTGTTACCACTTTTAATTTAAGATATCGAGCATACCTCTGTCTATGATTGAGCGTCTGTATGTAAGATTTTAAAATTTAAATGTGAATCCATGAAAGGAAAAAGAATTGCCGTTAAGTTGTACCAAGCCGTGAGGTGCGATGTTTAAAATAATCAAATACAGGGTGGGTTGATATCAAATCGCTTTAGTAGCATCGAAAACAAACACATTAATGGGAATCATTGATATACAGCAAGATCTGGACAAAGTTAATTTAACTTGGCAATCAATTGTTTGCTATTGTTTTTCATAAGAGGATCACTTTAAAAAAAAAGATGACTTTCAAAATAGATTGTTTATACCATAAGTGTAGTCACAGACAATTATACGATATCAGAACGCCAACATGAACCAAAATCACAAATGTCTATATGTAGGATTCGCCTCGAAGCAAAATTCCACAACCACAGTGTTATACGTTAAGTCATCACTTTTAATACGAAATGCTAACACCAAACATTTCCTGAGCAACATGCTAGATGGTGAATGATTTCCTCCGTCGGTTGTTAAATTGTTTCACATGTAAAATAAAAATTACTTTTCAAATGCATTTATTGCTTATTTGAGAACTATATCACTAACTACATGACAAGCCTGTTTATGCCGTGATGTAGGGAACTAAACTGATGTGTGTATGACAGCAAGCACGAACTATCACTCTATTACATACGTTCGCCTACGCCGTGCATTCTTACACGTATACACCATGGGGATAACATGTTGTGTAATACGTCTTTGTCCAGAGACATATAAATATACGTCTCTGCTTTATCGTAGTAGAATTGTTATAATTAATATGTGTATATTTCACATCTGTTTTTAAACTGATGTAGCTGAATTGTATGCTTTTGAATCATATGTATGCATGATATAGATATGCAGTGCGTTTGGTATATGACAGTTGACATGCTATATGGATTTTGTATTACAGAGCTCAAATCTCCGAACAACATGCAGTTTTTTTAGTTTTCAAATTGTTATATATTGTTGTAAATACACAATACCCCCATTTTAAAGATGTTTTCCTATTCAGGTATGTTAAGTATATAACATAGCTATACACATGTACGGTATAAGATGTGTATGATATTTACATAATGGGACTTGATGTTATACAGTGTTGCCCAATACTGGATTATGGTGACGTTTGGTTTTGTTTAGTATTGTTTAACGTCCTATCAACAGCTATGGTCATTTAAGGACGGCCTCCCCTGTGTGCAAGATGCATGCGT
>JAUMHH010164922.1:0-17031 GCA_032359455.1 Chlamys rubida | reverse complement strand
GAAATTTTGAGTCCAGTGTAGAGGAGCTATATCGGCTCCTGTATTGGAAACTTACTTTAACTTTAACTTTAACTTTAACGTTATAACTTCAACAGATTAGAATGTACGGTGTTACCTTAAGAGCCGACAGGAAGCGCAGCGAGTTCCCGCTTTCAGTTGTTTTGCTTATCTCAGATGGTTGATATTAATTTCATCAACGTCCTTAAAAGTTAAGGACCCCTGTCCCTCTTCTGGCAAAATAATAGAGAATGATATAATGGCTTTTTATGCATTCAGTAACATCTACTTAATGACGGATACAAGTATAGCACGACAAGGCCACGATATTGTCGTTGATTGGATAGCGCGGTTGGCTGGAACGACAGTATAATGTCAGACATTCACGGTTGTAATCATTGTCTGGCTCAATTGTGTTGCAGTGTGACAGTCAGAACACCATTGTGATTATTTTTTAGTTAGCTTCACCTATAGTATTTTTCTTTTTTTCTAAAATTTCCTCATTAGACAGTTCTTATCCTGAAATAATTGATTGATCACAGAAACAAAGGTTTCAAATGCAAAATTACAGTTTCCACGGTAGCACGGGGATTCCTAAACTACTTTTCTATGTATGGTACTGATATTACTAGAATGTACTTGTATCGTTGTTGAAACCATTTTGATAGAGTAGTATGTTTAATTTAGTTATTTCGAACAGTTTTTGAACAGCAAATCAAGTGTTGACAACAATGAAATTAATGACGTCACAATAGAGATTGATGGCGTTACAATAACAAATATTTGTAATAGTCGCATAACAACATTTGCCATCGCAATGCATTACATTGGAAGTGTGCAGAGCAAATGTAAATATTAATGATTATTGATCGTTTTTTTATGTATGTATGCGAAGTGCGGGCATAGCTGACAGTTTACATTTTTAATTATATTCGGGTTGTTTTATGTATATACGCTTAGTGCAAGCTTAGCTTATAGCTTACTTTTTTTTAATGAGTTCTGAATGTAATTATGTATGTTTTGTGTGTGCATAGCTTGTATTTTATCCCTGAGTGGGGTTTTCTTTGTTTTGTTTCTTTTTATGTTTTGTTTGTTTTGTGTTCTTTTCTTATCAAAATTCATATATCATGTATATCTCTTAAGTTTTGATTTTATTACGTTTTTTAGGGCAACATACCTCTTACATATATATACAACTTTTATAATAGTCATTGATACTCCAATATATTTGTTGATGCAATCAGCTTTGTAATACTTTAAACTGTAAACTATTTTGTTCTTTGAGACGATTTATGTTCAAATTTCTGTCAAATTATTGATAACTTACAAGAAGAATGTCTCTGTTGGTGAATACCTGTACGAAATAGAGAAAATGACTCAACGGTTCTATGTGCACGTTCAACTGAACAATATCGCAACTCTTTTGAAAATGTGTCTTCGAAATCAAAGACTTCCGCCCTCAATTTGGTACTGAGCGTGTAACCCTTGAATTTCGAAATTGCAGGAAATAGAGAGTATCATATATGATTGTGTACCACAGATCGTACACACATTCTAATTCGTTGTCATACACTAAATGTAAACAATTCCACATCTGCAAGTTCTACAATATACCTTAATTTCGGCCGGTATAGTAATATGCGCACTAAGTGCTGAATTACATGTAATTATATGAAGTAATAAATAATTATTTAAGCTTTCCATAGAGGTATAACATGTGGTTCTAGGTGATCGTAATAGATTTATATGATCTATTGAATATGAAGTAATTCAATGTAATTTTCCATGACGTTTCCTGAGTAAACGTAATTGGGTCTACGCATAAATTGTTGACGTCATAATACAACGACGTAATGATAGGACATTTCAAAGCCACGCTAAAATCTTGGCCTGACAGAAAATCAGGGTTTTCACTGTGGCAGCGAAAGGGTTAATAGAAATAAAACCATTTGAGAATTTCTGTCAGTTTTACTTGACCTTCAGGTATATTAACAAGGTTACAGTTGTATTTTAACTTGTGATAAATATGTAAATATATTAAAGCAATGGATGTTTTAGCAAATGTTGTTAAGGTCATATAACACACATTGCTATTGATGACAAAGTTAATAAAGCCTGGCAATGATTTATGTAAGTTTGTCAGCAATAGAAACGAGTGTTTTAGGACCATAACAACATTTGCTAAAATATTCATTATTTATATTTGCATTTCAATGTAACAGTAGTTACGCTTTATTTGGTTGTTTGGAACAGTTCTTTGAACAGCAAATTAAGTCTTGACAACAATGAAATTGATGACGTCACAATAAAGAATGATGACGTTACAATCGCAAATGTTGTTATAGTGTCACAACAACTTTTGCCATCTCAATGCTTTGCAAAGGAAGGATGCAGCATAAATGTAAATAGTATGTCATATATAATTTGATTTGATGATTTATTATTAATACAAAAAATACCTCGGCTTTCGGCATCTCGATATACTTTGTCTTAAATGGTCAACTCGAAAGTGTAATACCCAACTGCACATTTTATAACTTTTTATCTAACCCATGACGACCGAGACAGCATGCTTATGCTAAGCAAGAGGGGGTTAAGGTTGTATGGTTAGCATATACTGTTGGTATTGGCTCAGCAATGCTGTTGTAATGGTATCTATGTAAGAGTTGGTGTGGTTGCCTAGGTGCAACGTTAGTGAAATGTTGTAACAGCTACGTGTAGCGTATCTCGAATTATCGTAAAGTTTCATCATAACCTACGTTTAGAAAATTACAAATTACATTTGTAGTCGCGTCTTAAGGTTCATTGTAATATTTTGTATCTTTATATGCCACTTATTCTAACTTCCTTATATTTCCTAGCGCATTGCTTGAAACTACCCCACTTTTGGCTTTAATACCAATTGTGTAATAAACCACAATTGCGGTTATTAAAGGAAACGCAAACATTTTGTGTTGTGAACCCTATAAACGATGGTTATCTCACCTCAGGCCAAATCCATCTGTTTCCGGTTGTGCAGTCGTGATCACAATTGAATCAACGTATCAAGATTGTCGCAGCACATTAAGTATCTGAAAATGCTTTTGAAGCAAAATATTCATAAACCCACCCATTCCCAACCCTTTATTGCGGTATACTGCTGGTGTGCTTTTTATTTTGAATTTCAGTTACTGCGTCAACAAACTTGGCATACTCAGTATAATTATAAGAGTGGACAGGGGATTTGGGGGGATCTAGACAATGGATGTTGTGACTTGTGTGTAACGCAAAGAATGGAACAAGGACAATCAACTGTTTCCGTAAGAAAAATGTGTATTCGTGCTGCATATTTCGCAAATAAGTTATTTTAAGCAAGTTACAGCTATTTGATGTAGCTGGCAAGTATTATTTTATACCTCAATTATTGAACTTTCATCATAATTTACTGACGGGAGAGCTGTTTTCCAGAATCCTGTAGGTTATAATTTAGTGCTAGGTGTCTATTTGACAGTATTATGGACATTTCATTTAATGTGATTTATATATGAACATTGATCTGTGTTATATTATATTGAATACATGTGCAGCTTGATATTTGATAGCTGATTTTGAATTTGCTTGATAACTAACAGGGATCTGCTACCTAGAAACTGTTAATTATTGATTATCGGGGAGTTGGTCACCCTCAAACCATAAATCTATTGATTCGCACAATAATCATCGGGAAGCTGATACCCAGAAACCGCTGATTAGTGATTATTGAATTGTTTGTTTGTTGAATGTGGTCTGTCAAATTACACCCATATTGGCTTATTGGGTCGACGGGCATTAAGAAAGTTGTGAGCAATAAATCCAATCAAACTTATAACTTGTGTTTGTTATGTGTGTATCTTTAATAATGTTAAACGTTCGCCCAGGTGAGGAAGGTAACAGGATCTGTCCCCAGGCCGGGAATACAAAAGTCCTTAAAAATGTAGTTGTTATTCCCTGCTTAACGTTCAGAGTTAAGGGTAATGGCAACAACTATGGTTCACCCGTTGTCAGTATAATGGGACCGGACGAAATGCTGTACTGGGTGACTTCGGCATGGTATTTCAGTGAGATAGCACTATAAAGTCGGCTTAAGATCCGCGCTATCACAAGGAGGCAATTACACCAATATACCTTGTCTCCGGCACACATACACACAAGCACGCTTATATAACACACATGGAGGCACGTCCTTAAATGACCTTAGCTGTTAAAGGACGTTAAACAAAATAAAACAAAACAAAACTGACCTCGTGTCTGTACAGGGCGATGACAAGGATTAACAATGAGAAGGGGTGAGGATGGGGTTACATAAGGGTCTAGCCTTTTTATGCCAATTAAATAGCTGGCTATATGAATATGGCTGGAGGTTAAAATATGAGCGCCTGAGGTGAGGAGGGGGTTGGCGAGTGGAAAAAGCAATTCCGTGAAGTTGCCGTTGGAGTAAGAGTAGGTTGCGGGGATGAGAAGCAAGATTAATTTATTAATTGATTTATACTACTACAATGTACTGTATACAGGGACACATTCGCCCAGCCAAACTTTCGCCCTTTATCGGTTATATCCACATGTTATTGCAATATATGGAACGCTATTTACTGATTTATGGTCGCTGTCATGATAATTTCGCCCGCATTGCAAGGGGCGAAAAAGGCGAAAATTTTACTTCTGCTAAAACCTCATGGTATACAGTATGATGTTATATGTAAAATAAGGGTTAAAGCGTGTGTTGCCAAAAGGTCCTATGATTGTGGTAGTAAACTTTTTGAAGGACTAGAGGTATAATTTTACGGGAGTGGATAAACGTACCGAAGGACGGAGAGAAGTTGGTGTCCAGTAGTAGACGTTGTGATGGTAAACGTTTTTATTCTTTGTAGGGTGTAAAGTTGTGACGGCGGAAGTATGTGAGAGGAGGGGGCGTAACTCTACGGCGGTGTAAAGGCGTGGATTAATATAATCTGACATGGGTCAGTTCCATGGACAGGGAAATCGCAACCAGCGGGTAAGAGTCTGGATCACATTCCTGTATATTGATTCCTTTTCCCCCAGACTTAACTAAGCTCGCCAGTGTCAATACTATACACGTGTTCAAATGTTTGTATTCCATGACAGGCGCGCATGGATTCAATAATGTTAATTTCGTAGGGGTTATGAACCCTGAGCATAATATCAGAAATCCATTTTAAGCACAAAGTTTACGGTGATCTAACAACTGTAATATATCAGTTCATATATGTTATAAAAAGTACAAAAAATAATTTAACAAAGTCCACAAAGAAAAACTCACTCCAACGCCGACGTCATTTGGCAGAGTTGTCTGGCGACAAACGCAATTACGTCATAGCGCATGTAGGCTGTCTTTCCCGACAGAACTTTCCCTATCTTAAAAAGCAGTTACACTATCTCACAGTTATTACTAACGTTAACAGAAACATTATAATCCCGAGGGTGGAATTTCCCTATCCTGCACCCTTGTGCATCAAAGAGTATTTTCCTCTCATTCCAACCACCAGAATAAGCTCAGAAACCATGAAAATGCATTTGGACTGGCCACCATTTTGAAAATATCAATTTTTCCTCTGAGGTTTTTAGATGAAAATGAATTAGCCAGCCAGATTTAGCATATCCCATATTCTTGCAAACTAGGTTCGCAAAGAAAAATTAACCACATCTTTATAAGGGGTAAGGTGAATATATCGTAAAAGGTTTTAATTTCATCACGTCGCCTTTTCCGCATTGCGGCATCTGAGAGTTCCAAATTTGTGACGTCACGTCATTGTTGAGCCATTGTGACGTCACGTCACGTGAAATGGGGTGAAAGATAGAAATTTCCTACACCCTTTTCTTACCCTGGACAGCTCTATCTTACACACAGGGAAATGAGAGAAAATGATCCTCTTACAAATCTGTACATAAGTTATGACTTTTAACTGAATTGGAAATACAATAATTTATTTAAAGATGCATTTATCTTATATAGGTATTTATCTTAACAGTATGTGGGTGAAAAGCAATTATTTTGCCGATCAATGTCGTAAAAAAACAATCCTCTCTATACACATGACTGTACATGTATTTATGTTGCAGCATGATCAGAGGAGTAGATGACGAAGCTATTGATGCCACCCACAACTGGTGGGGCTCAAACCGACTTGGCTACATCAACGGAAAGATCTGGGACAGCTCGGACAATGACACCCTTGTGTCCATCACCGCTGATCCCTACAGAGTATCCAACCAGTCAATTATAGACGGTAAATTTCTCAGGATAGGTGACCCAGCTAGAGTGGGGTGGTGTCGAGGGTTGAGGGGGTATACAAAAACTGTACAACCAGTCAATTATAGACGGTAAATTTCTCAGGATAGGTGACCCAGCTAGAGTGGGGTGGTGACGAGGGTTGAGGGGGTATACAAAAACTGTACAACCAGTCAATTATAGATGGTAAATTTCTCGGGATAGGTGACCCAGTTAGAGTGGGGTGGTGTCGAGGCTGAGGGGGTATACAAAAACTGTACAACCAGTTCATTATAGCCAGAAAGTCGATTGACAATTTGTCAAAATCCTCTGTATGGGTTACAAAATTGATGTAATAGATGTTAAAACAGGATAAAAGGATATTTAATGATTTGGGTAACATTCTACTTAAACATTTAAAAAGGTGATTGATACATAACATTACAGAAAATTGTGTCTGTCGATAATTGCAACATGTTACAGAAACGGCTGGTCGGCTTTCTAGCTGGTTGGCAATGCATATCCATTGTATCACATTAATAACTGTAGTATTTTATATACAATGGTTAGATTGACTTGAAGTACCGGGTAGTAGTACATAACTTGATTCATATTAATGTCTAACAGGTAAATGTGCTCCTGGCTGGAGGATACATGACAACCGTTGCTATAGATACATGGGAGCAGCCCTGCCTTATCACAATGCCATCACCTTTTGTAGAGTAAGTTTTGTTTGAAAATGGTGCAGAATTCGTTTTTATAAAAAAAATAGATGGTTTTGACTCATTTCATATATATTAAGCACATTTGATACATTTAGACATTTCTACATAATTCATTTTATATTCTGGTAAGCTTCTTCATCAATAAAGTCACTCATATAATAATTCATTTATATTTGAAAATTGTCAGTGCTGAAAGTTATTTTTATGATATTGTTTACCTAGAAATGTTCTATGCTACAGAGGGTGAATGGATTTCTGGCGGAGGTGAAGGGCCGTGAGAACTTCATTAGGTACCTGATACGTACCACGGAGAGTGTGTACAAAGAAACGCAGCGTGTGTGGATATATGCTGAAGTGGCTGGGGGTTATTGCAGCTCCTTTGAGGATAACTTCATTGTTGCAGAACAGGAGTGTCATCGCAAGTTTCTGCCATTTGTTTGTGAGAAAGGTTAGTGTAGTTTTCAGTTAAATCAACAGTTATTTATAAATCGCAAATCTTGGCCTTGAGTTGATAAAGCGATAATTAGCTACCAAATCGTTGTACAAGGTTAATGAATTAGCCAAGAATATTTCCATATTGAGAATCACTGAAACATAAATGTTCATTTCTTTCTGGATTGGAATCTTGTGGTAATTTGTTTTTTAAATCTTGAAATATATATAAAAACTTTCTACATGAGGATCCCTGTACTGCTGCCAAAAAGCATAATTTTTGAAGTGGAAACTTCTTAACAAGCATGACCTGTAATAGCTTTAATAAATCATCTCTGAAAAGAAACCCATACCTTTTAGATTTTTTATGCAAAAAAAAGGAAATAAACACAAAAAATCAACAGTGTAGTATTCCGAGAACAAAATCTTTAATAGGTAGACCAGGATAAATTTCACATCCTGATACATCTACCCTGGTAATTGTATGTGATTGCTCTTACCATCTAAGCTACATGTATTCAAAAATGACATTCAGGGGAAGTTACTCTATGTGTATTAACTACAGTTGATCCAATCTTCTGGTGTTTTGCCTGCAGTGAGACACTCCTGGGTTCCTTATAGAGTTCAACAGTGCCTGATGCCTAAAAAATTGACATCATCTAAAGATGAGAATCTCAAAAAGTGTATTAATTAAATCAGTATTAGTTTTATAGGTTTTATTCAGGTGCAAATAATAGGCCTTTGTAACCTGTTTGCATTGCTTCCCAAGCTGAAGGTGAGGGGTGCTGGTTATATGTCTTTATACCAACATAAAACTTTTTTGTCTAGACAGGTTACACAGGCCTTAGTACCTACAGTTGTTTTTTATTCTAGATCAGTAATATGAGGCCATGGAACTTACATAAAACTTATTTAAACAGACAGGTTATAGGGGTCCTTGGTACTTGGATACCTTGTAAAACCTTTTTGTCCAGACAGGTAATATGAGGCCATGGAACTTACATAAAACCTATTTCTACAGACATGTAAGAGGGGTCCCTAGTACTTATATACCTGGTAAAACCTTTTTGGTTGGACAGGTACTATGGGGCCTTGGTATAGCAAACTTGTCTTATTGCAAGACCTTACTCATTAAAACAAAACTATAATTACCAATTTCAAATCGATGTAGGGAGAAACAGTCTTGTGTTTAATATATTCACTTTGTGTGTGTATTTATTTACTACCTGGGATTGCGATATAGAAAATAATCGTGATTAACCGAAGTAATTTTTAGATTTTAGTTTGCAGTATTTCAATAGTTACTAGCAGTTAAAGTGATTATGTATAATACCCATCGGTCAGATTACAGTTTAATGACGTTTGTGTTTCAGACCCGTACATTCTACCGCCTGGATCAGAAGTGCTGACCCTGGCCATTGCCATCTCAGCCAGTGTGTTTGGAATAGCAATCATCGTCATTGTTGTCCTCCTCATCTTATGGCGCGTCAAGTCTCGGCAGCGAAAAGAAGAACAGTTTGAGCGCACACAATCAATAAGGATGTCAAAGACGTCTCTCAACAAATCTAGATCAACCATCGCTATGCTGGACGATAAATATTCTGTGTCGGGTGTGTCATCACGAAGTAGATACTCCGATGAAAAATCAATGATGGCATCTGCAATGAGTCTTACTAGTGAAAAACGAGGGCACCGTGACAGCAGATATGATTCAAATGGATATATTGGGTCACGTGACAGATTGCATGAAAATGGGCGAGCAAGATCACGTGACCAAATGGACAGTGATCGTCGTCTTGGAAACCGGGATGACAGATTAAACAGTAGTAATAGGAGGCTTGGCTCAAGAGATCGAGTCAATAACAATGGTAGGTATGGGTCACAAGATGGACTTCAAGATGATCGAAGGTATGGATCTCGGGACGGGCTCAGTGATCAACAACGATCAAAATCACGTGACAGACTGGATGAAAAGATGCGATCTGGTTCAAGAGAACGATTGAATCGTTCAGAGGAGAGACTTGACAGAGTGTTACTTGATCGACAGACTCGTTCAAATCTTCATCAACGTGATAACAAGAAAGATGGCACAATTCAGAAAAATGGTACAGTTCCAAAAGAGAGACAAACTGGCTCACCCCAAGAAAAGAAGCGTCTTGTTGCAGCTGATCTCGATAATCAAGATACAGATGTAGGCTATACAGATGATGGGTTTTCAGAAAACGAATTTGATGATTTTACAACTACTGCTGATGAAGGTGGAAAGGACCCTAATGATACAGATGCTGCTAGCACAGTGATCAACTTTCATACAACTAAGAAACCACCCCATGTGGAAAATGAAATTGATTCCCTCCACGTAAAACCTTCAATGAATGACCTTTATCAGAATCACACATTTAACAGCACACCTAGTGTAGACCTTAGTGGGGCTAAGTCACTGACCAGTTTTTATCAGCCAGAGAGTCCTGGTGAACGTCCACCTACGCCACCTCCTCCACTTCCTGTTGATCAATACCCTTCAAAGTCTCGAAACCAGTCCACAGACCATGAGCCCGTCCCGCAACCTCGACAACGTCCTACACCAGTCCCAAGGTCATTACAAAATAGTCGGGAAAAGATGGATCCAGGTAGTGGTTCTGAGAGGAGTGGACCAATCAACCCTGCACTCAGATTTCAAAACGCGCCAGGCAGACCTCCGCTGCATCTGAGTAGAGAGAGTCTGAATTATCTAGACAACAGACGTGAGTGGATGACCGATCAGATGCCGGAGAAACAAGAGGATAGTGAAGAAGAAACCGAAACTGAAACAGAATCGGAGACAGAAAGCAGCGAAGAAAGCTACGAAGAGGAAGAGAAATTCACCGACAAGAAAGATTTACCACATCCTGTTACCTATCATACAGACCCCCACGACAGGCCTAACAGCCGTGAGAATTTGTATGATCCGAAAACCTATATACCTCCTCCTTATGAGCCTCCTCCTTATGATGCCCCTACATATGGTAACCTACCAGATAATGATTATACCCATAGGAGTCGCAGTCGGGAAAACCTTCCTCAGTCTTTTAGTACAATGGACGGTGGACAGAGCTACCATCCCCATGACTACAATCCAGCACCCCCTGTTAACCCTGGAGGTATAAATTTAGGCTTTAACAGAAGCCGTGAGAATATACCTGAAGCCATGAGCAACATGGACTACCTGAAGGATGTTCCCTATGGTGGTGCTAGTCATGACAGGTATCAGCCAGGCTTTGACAATGGTGCGTTTGTTGCCAGTCCCAAGCACAGCCCAACAGAGCCAATGGGGAGTGTTAATGATGTTCGAGGAAGCAACCAATATCTTGACCAACTGTCAAGGAGTCGGGAAAATCTCCAAGGCTACCCAGGCCATGGTAACCAAGGCAACATGGGTAGCCGAAATGACGTTAGTAGGAGTCGACAGAGTTTAGATCATTTGTCGCGGAGTCGGGAAAATATTCATGGAAGTATGGCGAGTGTTCAAAGTCACCACCGGAGTAGAGACAATCTGGGAGTGTTGTATTTGGACAGTGATAGGTCACAATCAGGCAGTCGTCCACAGCCAATAGAAACAGAAATCTAGCAGGGAAATCTACTTGCAATTAACATGATTTTATGTCTTTTAGCTCAAACAGTCAAAATTTATTGCCTTTTGATGCATATCAAATAATATCATCCAATTATAAGATGATTTGATTGAATCTTACATTGGATGTAAAATGCACATATCGTAATTAAATGTATAATTTGTTTGCCATTGAAAATTGAATAATTATTATAATTGAAATTGTAACTTCATGTATATACCCATGTAATGTAATTCAAATTTAATTTTAACTGAATCTTCAGACATATTTACTGAAGTCTATTTCATGATTTTATATTGCATGCTACAAAGTTATATGTAATTGATTATGCAAAAAATATTTGTTGTATTAATATGATTAATCTTGACTTTATTTATTTAAATAATACAACAAATATATTTTAATAGGTGATATGGTATGATCTTTATCCTGTTACCATCTTATGTTATCATCTTATGTTATCAAATAATGTACAATAAAACCAATTTGTAAAATATGCAAAACGAGGTATGACCAGTAAGCATTCACATTTCCCTAAAACTCTTGGAGCTTCAGTCGAATCTGCTCAAGTGACCACACCCATTAAAAACCACCTCCCATTGAGAAACTATCTCCCATTAAGAAACCACCTCCCATTAAGTGATCACACCCATTACTCAATAATTCTCTATCTTTATAGATCACTATTTACTTGTACCAACAAAGCAATTTTAACTTTATTAATATTTCTTTGCTAATTAAGAGAGCTCTTTAAACCTTCCAAAAAGCATTTTATGCTGGTTACAGCATTCTCTGAAGAATAAATACAATATTCACCAAAATTTAGGTGTGTTTTTTATTTCATATAGTATAAAGCTTATATTTCAAATGCAGTGAATAGAAAAAAGTAAAAAGTGCTAATATACCCATATGGTAGATGCATCAGATCTGTGTATGGCTTTGTTTCCACAGTCTACGTAATTTTTCCCTAGATAAATAAAAATGAGAAAACACTGTATTTTGTTTATGTATGTAAATGTAGCTGTTCCAAGACCTGTTCCTTTATGTATGTTTTCCTGTTTTCTAATTTACCCACTTTAGGGAAATATGGGCGTTTTACTGCCATACCTCTCCCAATGAACAGCTATACATGTACGTACTACTAATTGTTGTTTGACGTTTTGACTCCTGAGTGCCTTGTTTACAAATGTATAAGGGGAAAGACATTTGATTTTTGGTGAGTTAAAATGGTTTTTTAAAGTAGTATCACCTGAATGATTTAGATGATCCAACATTTTTTTTTTTCATTGTTGAAGAATTTTGTGTGAATTCACATGATTTTTTATGTTGGCTAGTTTTTGCATTCTTTGTATGCGTTTCCACTATGATAATCACTGAACCGGTGAATTTTGAAACACTTAAGCAGATCATTTAACTTGATGATGTTTTGAACATTGTTAACTATTTTAAGTTGCCCTGGGTTGATCAAACTCAAACTTAGTACACTTATTGCATACCAATATAGTTCGGACTAGTTCGCATTTCAGAAGTTTACATACATTTTTGGTGGAGTTATGCCCCTTTTATTGACAAATACGGCATTGTGTAGTAAATTGCAAGAACCCTTTATTTTTTTTTTATTAATTCCTTTCAAATTCGGTACGTTAATGCTAGAAGCAATAATATTCAACATATATTACCGGTTTTTCTGTCGAGTTTCAACTTTCCGCATTTTGGCAAAGCAGGTGACACATCCACTCCTGTGGAGTTCTTGTTTTTATACCTGAAACCTATCAAATAGCTGAATTGGTGCCTTCAATTTTGACATGACTTATTCCTGGGGTGCACAGAATGTACCTATAAGTGGGCTAACCCCTGGAAATTTGAGGATGAAGACAGGATAGAAATATTTATAATTTAAGAGAGGAAATGTGGGACCAGCTGTCAAATCCACTATAGAGAGGTATTTGATTGAGACAGGTTAACTGTTTATAATTTTCAACATATTTAATTAAATATTGCATGAAAAAAATCCATACTTAAAATATATTGATCTAGTATGCTTTAAATCTTAATTGCTGAAATGTTTCAACATAAACAATGGTTCTATTGTTCTCAAATGGTTGTATATAGAAATATGGTTTTAATAAAGTACTAATATTTTAGAATGAGTCATCTAATTGATACAGTTTTATATTGTACATACTAATCATAATCATTATTGACTTTTCAGTCAATGTAAAAAGATCTGTGATACTTCATTAATTTTCAAAAATGTGTTTTTTGTTTGTTTTTTGTTATGTAATCAGAATAGTGTTGAGACAAATTGCCACAAATTTACAATCAATCAAGTATAGTGAATGTTTGATTGAAGTGCTCAATGTGATTGGGATTCTGACAGCTTAATTGACAGTGGATTTGTTGATAACAACTTGTTACTCTATTCTCCCAATGTTTCCATATGTACATATCACTCACCTAGCTCTCACCTTTCACCCCTCGTGCACCCAATCCAACACTCGCCCAGCTTCTATCCAACTTCCACTCCACCCACTCTAATATAAACGTAAATAAACTAAATCATGATGATGTTGTCTACATTATACATACAAATTTATCAGAAAGTGCTCTTTCCTCCTATTTGGAAAAACATAATTTAATGTATAATGAATTCTGTATAGCATATGTCAAATTGTTTGAATAACACATTTTTTTTAATAATAAAAGAAATCAAATGAATAATTCATTTATTATTAATCTGCTTCCAGGAATATTGGTATTTTTTTTCTATTTTGCTGTGAATTTTAACTACTTGTTAATATGATCCATGTTTGTAAAGTGGAGCTTGACAATGATAATTTTAAAAAACAAAATGGGTAATTTTACTATCATAATGTTGGTTATCAGGCCTTTCACGACGACTGCGGGAGTCTATCTATATAGCAGTGTTTGTAATTTGTACTCCGTACTTGATGGTACTTCTCATGAAACCTGTCACCAGCGTTCTCAACTCTTCATTATCATGTCAAACATGCATTTCATAACAGCCATTTTTGCTATTTTTTTTTATTTTATGGCAATAGTCTTACTGTGTCATTTCTAGGATTGATGTTTACAAGAGATATGTTTTGTGTATGATCGTTTTTGATATCTTGATATATCCTTTGAATAGCAAGTCAATAAAATATATTCATACAGTATTGCAATGGTTACTAGTGTCATTTTCTACCATTCATCTCTATTGTTAACACGGAGACCCTGTGGTATCTAATTTTGGTGAGATGGAGTGGAGGACACTGGGAAGGACCAGGGTGGGGGTGAGGGGGTTTGTACTGTTTACTGCACAAAACACTTTGAATGTTTTTTATTTTATTTTTTTCATTTTCTTGAAATATAATCAGTTGGAGAGATTAAAGACTAACTTCAGTTGGTATGAAGTATCCTTAGGCCAAATTAATTCTATTTTGTATAAAATTAAGTGGGAGTGTGGCAGTAGAACAGGGCTCAATTAATAGGGTAAATGTGAAACTTCGTTCAACGAATAATGTACTCCCTTAAGATTTTGACAAGTAAGCTAGTATGAAAACGGAATTATATTAGATCCAAGTCCGTGGTATGACAAATCCCAATAATGGTAGGGCAGAGAGGCGGGGGTCAAGTGGATTTAGTTTGGGTAATGATATTCAATATAACATACAGTGTTCATAGATTTTGAGTTCCTTTGGTATGAAGCATACCAGGTTCAAAAGAAACCCTTTTAGCTGATCACCCGGTCCAGGCTGGCGATCTAATAATTCATTATGTAAAGCTACGAAAACTTTACATAAAGGGTCTAAAGTATATCGAGACAGTTACCTATAATTGGAATTGTAGATGACTGCGCTAGAAAATGGACAACACGAGTACTTGCTGAATTGGATAATCAGGTCCATCATTCTAAAATGAATGAGTAGCAGCTTGAAATCCAAGTTGAAAACCAATTATAATTACAAGTCTGTACTTTTTTGCCGTGATGTCCAACCACGCAATGATTTAAATATAAGTATGTGGTTGTGTCGGCAGACAAAGCATTGTAACAATTCATCCATGTCTGCTAACACTTACAATACTGCGTGTTAAAAGACAGACTTCCTTAATAACTTTAATTATAAACTTTACAGCCTTTTGAAAGTGGTAATAACAGCTAATCTCGCTTCTATATAACAATCGTTCCAAATACATACATGTACATTTTAATTTAAAATGAAATAGGATATGGACCTGCTCAATTGCATTCGATTCCGATTTTTTTTATAAACACCCGTTTTATTGCTGGCCCTGCTAGCTGACAATATTCAAGCTTCTTTCCACTATTCTTGGTACCATCAAATCAGGATAACAGTCGTATTGTAACAGTGTTTATCCCGGAAGTGTAATTAATAGAAAGTGAACTAGGACGACCACAGAAAGATATTTTGGTTAATAAAAAAACAACAGAATAGCAAAATATCAATAAAACCGTAACTCAAACTCGAAATCGACAACACTCGGGCAAAATATAAACAAAGGAAATATTTACACGGAGACTTTTGAAAAGGTACAAGAACAGGTGTTCCGGAGGGGTAAGCGTCTTCTTCATCGACGACACCCGTCCTGTAAATCCAGGACAAATCAATAGCACACAAAGATATAGCAATTTCTAAATGAGATCGTGATGACGACCATCGACCTTGCCTATAGCCTTCATCAACCTGCATCTATGGAAACCATGTGTTGCAAGATTGTCTGTCAGCAGTCGACATTTACCACGGAAATTAGGATATTCAGAGCAAGCTCTCGAATACCAAATCAAGTGCGACATGTAAATACTTCAGGAAACAGTGATATTATTACTATGAAAGAGGAAGTTCACGATCGGTAAATCAAAATCGTCATGTTTATGGTATTGCATATCAGCGAGACGTCCATGTTGATCATGTGATAAGTAAAAATTCAGGGAAAGTGGCAGAAGCAGAACAAACTGTAGTGTCCTTGACTTCAAGCTCAGGAGGGCGTATACGATCGACGTGGTCAGTTTGTTCCAATCGGAATGTTTAGAGTCTGCTGGAAAATCTTGCCACTCAAAGATTTAACAAAGATATTGTCGACAAGGAAATCATTATTTTTACAATTTCTTCGTCAGTATGAGAAAACAGAGGCGCTCCTTCAGTTGGTATGAACTTTGGTAGTGCAAAAAGTCGAACAGTCAAATGTTCTGTTAGAAGAATCATTTTTGAGGAGAGTACGTCCAAGATTTATCAAAATGTCTTTGGAATTCTTAAAAATCCACATTCCATGAATGACATTTTCGGAATATGTAGTTTCACAATACGACTTCAGTCCTGATTTTATGGTACTAAAATTGGTAGTAAGACATTTTGATAATGGATTAGTTGAGCAACTAGCAGAGCTATCGGCAACACGCTTTCAGTGGGATTCTTGTTGTGAAGTTTCAGAATCAAATACAAACAAGGCAGGTCCATACCCCAATCATTAAAGGTTATTATGGAAAGATGTTAATACGGAAGTAAGATAAGCTAGTATTTCGTCTTTCGAAAAACTCGAAAATATAAAGCAGGTATTTTTGGTTATCAGCCTAGATCTTTTTGCAAATAAGGGATGCAATAGTGGTTGCAGACAAAGATTAGGTTACTTACTATTTTAATGATTCACTTGATGATTTGACATATTCTGAATCCAATTCAGCGTGCTTTTATTTGGCCCATTGTTTGGCGTCGTCTTTTCATACCCATCTGACTGGACTATTGCAAATTATATAATTAAAGCATAGATAGCAACATTTTCACCTCAAATTAGAAACAATCATTGTTTGTACCACCATGGTCATTTGTTGATACAATCATTGTTTGTACCACCATGGTCCATTGTTTGGCTGTTCAGGTAGGTACAATGTTAGAAACAATCATTGTTTGTACCACCATGGTCACTTGTTTATCTGTTCAGGTAGGTACAATGTTAGAAACAATCATTGTTTGTACCACCATGGTCATTTGTTTATCTGTTC
>JAUMHH010164911.1:0-17032 GCA_032359455.1 Chlamys rubida | reverse complement strand
GTCAAATGTCTTAAGTCTGGTATCAGTGCCAAAGGAAGCTCAGGCTAGCAGTGACCAAGCCGCCCCAAGAGAGGAGGGTGAGTTTAGACAATGTGTTATCCCGTATTTGAACCAAGGACAAAATATTCTATCATCTATAAGTCCGTGTTGAAATTGATCAAATAACATTTTAAGGTTGTACACATGACAATATTCAAATGATTAGATCTTTGTTGGCATCTCAGCACTGATTTTATAAGAGACCAGGACATATGGCAACGTGTCGTTCACAGATGGTAGCTGGACAATATATTGAAGGGCTATATTCTTCATTCAGTCCATGTCATTTTCCTCTTTGGAAGGTTCCAGTTGGCCCATGCTTTATGCTAATTCCCATATTTTCCCGCTTCCTCTTTCCTGCTCAACCATTCTAATTTCTTAACGAAACCGTTTGTAGCGATTGTCTGCCAAAGCAGGCGTTTCCCATAAAATCCCTCAACTCCCTGGTATTGTCTGTATCCCTTCCTCGCTGACCTCCGTGTCTTTGGAGTCCAAAAGTTCCCTGCATTTGGAGCCACTGAGCTCCTGATCCACCGATCTCATTGGAAGTTGTATGCAGCGAGGTGCTGAACATGCCAGCAAAGTGAAGCTTGGTGGCATCCAAAGCCACGTTCAAGGTCCGCATTAACCTTGAAGAAGCAGCCATTGTAAGCCTTGGTAGCATGTCATTATAGTAAAATGCAAGGCAAAGTATTGCAAGGCAATCCATAGGCCCCACCGGTAATGATTTATATATGTCAGGATGTAACTACTGCTCAAAGCATGGGTCACATTGAGGTCATAGTGACCTACTTCTTGAACTCGCCATCCAAGATAAAGTTGTACACCTAATCTGGTTACTCTGGACAGGTAAAATATTACAGAAGATATGCCCCGGACAAACGTTTTCAAAGGTAAAGGTCAAAGGTCAAAGCGTATGTTACAGTGATCTAATTCTTGCACTCTACACTCCGCCATTTCAAGATGTCCTTTCACACCAAATCTGGTTACTACAGGTGAAATAATATACAAGATATGCCCCGGACAAACCTTTTTTTAAAGTAAAGGTCAAAGGTCAAGTCATAGGTCATAGTGACCTAATTCTTACACTCTGCCATCCCAAGATGTCCTTGTACACCAAATCTGGTTACGCCAGGTGAAATAGTATAGAAGATATGCCCCGGACAAACTTTTTCAAAAGTTTAGGTCAAAGGTCAAAGCATAGGTCACAGTGACCTAATTCTTGCACTCTGCAATCTTCCATCCCAAGATGTACACCAAATCTGGTTACCCAGGTGAAATAGTATAGAAGATATGTCCCTGACAAACTTCTTTGACGGACAGACGGACGGACTGCAAACCTAGTCCACCCCGGGAACCGGTGAGGGTCTAATAAACACTGCTTTGTACTTTGCCGGAAATCCTGTCTTGTGACTCTTTTGGCCTCACTGGATGAAGCTACAGGTAATTGATGATACATTTTCCTACTTTACCTTCGGTACTGTGTCTGCTGAGTTAACCATACGTTAATAATCCAAATCGTGGTTTGAACTCGTCCGTGCTCACCGCCTCCTCTAACGCGACAAAACCCTATTAGGCTTGTTTTAACTATATGTTTGGTTGTTGTAAACGTCACGTCATATGTGAATGCACTGTATCCTGGTTGATAGATGCCAGATTCCATACTATGTGCTCAGCTCTCCCTGTCTGCTGCCTTAATGATTTGTTTTTTTCATTTCAACGAATAAAAATTGGTGAAATGGCCTATATTGTCATTTTTTTCTTGTTCAAGGTCTAACAACGCCTAAGTTTTCTCCCCAGGTGTGAAATGAAACTGCATCCCTCTTAAGTAGCTTCTATTGCAGAATAATTAGAATTGATGGAAAATTCGAATGAAAGGGTTATTAAATCGGAATAAAAACCGAGGCTTTTATCCAAATTCATGATCAACGAAGGAGGAATTCTCTTTTTATCATGTATATACTGAACGATAGCACGTACTGGTAGTCTGGTAGCGTGATACATCATCATCATTGGCACAGGGACCTGAGAATTTATTACGGCTGTGTTTGAACCTAAATTAAGGCGTTAAGAGTAATTTTACAGTTTTTAGGGGTTTAGATCAACTTTCGATCAAAATGCCACCCCCAGAAATGATCATAGCTCGTATAAACCGAAAGTTACTCTGAACATCTTAGTTTAGGTCCAAATATAGCTGTAACAAATTCTGAGGTGCATGTGATCATTGGTTGTCAGTATGATGTTGACAACAATTTTCCCACTTGGGAACGTATGTTGTCGAAAAAAAAGCCAGGTGACGTCCTGAACCGGAAATAGTATCCACGCAGAAGTGATCCGGGTAAGAAAATAATCCGTCATAAACAAACAAATGTAAAGTTACAGTTGCATGCTTAGATGAAGGGCTGCAACGTTTGTTCAAATAAATAACATTACTGAACAACTCGCAAGATAACAGGGATCAAATAAATTAGCCAATTTTCATATATTCGCCCTTGGTCAACTTTGAAGGTTACTGGTGTGAGATGAATACCCGGTGAGCGATTTAGGACTAGTGGGCCTCTTATTCTAAAAATTTTCTGCAATTTTTCAAGTGAAAAATGAAGTCTAAATAAATACTTGAATTACAGAACACCTTTATCTTTGCTACAGTTTTGAGACAAGCTCAAAAGAAATACTCCTAGTTCCTGCCTTACGTGGGCGTACCACTTAATCTATCGTTAACCACAACAACATCTACACTCTGTTTCCTTGTGGCGTTTACTCTGTTTCCTTGTGGCGTTTACTCTGTTTCCTTGTGGCGTTTACTCTGTTTCCTTGTGGCGTTTACTATAAACTCCCGGTCACAGTTGAATGTATGTGTCAACAGCAAACACAGACATTGACAATCAAATGTCACTCACGATCTCACGTAATTGTGGTGTACTGTCCACTTCAACTCGTGTCCGTTGAAATTTCAATTTCCTGTTGTTTTTAAGATCCGAGTCAAAATTTCGTGTTTTGCTTGTGAAATTGTTTATTTTGCTTTTTATTTATTTCTAAACTCCAACAGTTGTTACAACTGAAGTTTGTCATTTAACCAGAACCTCTATTGGGTCGATGTGTCCCTTGGTCCTGTAACTTTCAGTTTGGAGTATCCTATGGAGAAGTATCAAGTTCTACACAGATTCCTTGAATTGATGTTCTCTATAACTTCTATGCCATTACCGTTTTGACAACCATCCGTGTACCTTATTGGCTGACGTTCAATAACGTGATATTATTTCAACGTGACGTCATTTTAAATTGACATTTCTTACATTAGTTTCCATTTCAGATAACATTTATGAAACGAGTCTAATAAAGATATTGTTTTCATTTTAACGAGCGCCTGACGATCTAAAATATTTCAGAGCAGTTCCTCATAAAGTCCATATTAAATGGAAACTAGTGTAAGAAATGGCTAGGATGATGTCACGTACCGATTATATTATCTCTCAATATCGAAGTTGTTTCCTTGTAACAGCTAAATATTATAAGGCGGAAATACTACCTTGCTGGTAAGCTAGATGCGGTATAATCCTGGGACCCTCTCACTAGTTCAGCAACGTCGAGCGTGGTCAGTAGTTGGATGGGTGACCAACCGCAAATTACACGTACATTTGGTGGCATTCTGTGTGACCATGTAAGGCCAGTTCCAGGTGGTTAGAGAAGGTGCATTGGTACACAGGTAGGGCCCCAATGGATTCCCAAGGCCAAGTCTCGGGTCAAAACTTCCCCAAAAAGCAAGTTAGCTTTTCAAGCGTTGTAGTATAGCTCTGGGACCCACTCACAAGTTCAACAACGTCAAGGGTGGTCAGTAGTTGGATGGGTGACCAACCGCACGTTACACCCTTTAGGTAACGGATTTCGTGCAGGAAAATTGTTTCCGATATATCACCGATTTATAGGGAATCTTTGTACCACATACTGTCGAGTTAACGGGAATATTTAATGTACAAAATACTGTCGAGTTAACGGGAACGTTTAATGTACAAAATACTGTCGAGTTATAGGGAATGTTTAATGTACAAAATACTGTCGAGTAAACGGGAATATTTAATGTACAAAATACTGTCGAGTTAACGGGAATGTTTAATGTACAAAATACTGTCGAGTTATAGGGAATGTTTTATGTACAAAATACTGTCGTCGAGTTATAGGGACTGTTTAATGTACAAAATACTGTCGAGTTAAAGGGAGTGTTTAATGTACAAAATACTGTCGAGTTAAAGGGAATGTTTAATGTACAAAATACTGTCGAGTTAAAGGGAATGTTAATTAATGTACAAAATACTGTCGAGTTAAAGGGAATGTCTTATGCACTATATACTGTCGAGTTAACGGGAATGCTTAGTGTACAAAATACTGTCGAGTTAAAGGGACTGTTTAATGTACAAAATACTGTCGGGTTAAAGGGAATGTTTAATGTACAAAATTCTGTCGAATTAAAGGGAATGTTTGATGTACAAAATACTGTCGAGTTAAAGGGAGTGTTTGATGTACAAAATACTGTCGAGTTAAAGGGAATGTTTAAGGTACAAAATACTGTCGAGTTAAAGGGAAAGTTTAATGTACAAAATACTGTCGAGTTAAAGGGAATATTTCATGTACAAAATACTGTCGAGTTAAAGGGTATGTCTTATACACTACATACCGTGGATTTCTAGGGAATGTCTTGTGTTCCGTTCTTCGGGTTAAGAGACATTTAAAACACCATTCCGTGGTATGTCTACGATGTACAAAATATACGGTACCAGACGCATGCAAACAAACAACACGACAACAAAATTTAACTAAAAGTTTTCATTTTAAATGCAAACAAAAATAACAAGAAAAAAAAACAGAAACAAAAACAAAAAAAAGGAATAAACAAGTATATGATGTAGAATAAAATGTTTGACTTAAGACCAAAAAGAATAGGAAAAACTCAACAAAAACCTAAATATGATATAGCTCTGGAAAACAAATATGGAGAGACTAATGGGGAAGTCCTATTTACACGTAAATGGACAAAAATAAAATCTAATGAAAACCATATATATACATGTAACTGGAAGACAGTGTGACGTGTTGTGCATAGACGATTTCATGCTCTCTATTCTAAGTGTATATACACAATGTACAAGGTCCTGACACGAAAGTAATCAGTGGGAAAACATAACAAAATACATGCAAAAATAAAATATAACTTGAAAGAAATCCAACAGAAATACAAGAAAATGTGACGACATACCAACTCTCAAAATGGACTACATGTATTTATAAAACGCCCCTGTATCCAGCCCAGCGGCGGATCCGGTTTATCTCGTGACAAAACCTATGTTATAGGTTAAATGTAATCTAACATGTAATACGGTGAAAGTTGATTTAATGTTCTAGCTATCTGTTAACATGGAATTCAGCAGAACACAGCTGTGATGTTTGCTACTTATAAGGGAACTACATCCACGTGATGGTGTCCACCTACACACAAAACGTACACAGTAAAGCCGAGATATAGCAAACAGAAGTAATCATATTTACAAGTGATATTTATTTGACGATTTTACATAAAAATAAACTTATTTACAAATAGTGTATATGAAACATACAAAATACCAGTACATTGTGACTGTATTATATCTTTGGCTGTTTACTATCTGATTAAGTACCAACAACCGACTTATCGACTGTAGCTTTGGCTGTTTACTATCTAATTAAGTACCAACAACCGACTTATCGATTCGACTGTAGCTTGTATAGAAGTAACAACCGGACACGGCTAGTATTTCTTCTCTCTGTTGACAGTTTCAACTACTAAAGGACAGAAATAAAAGCGAATTCGGGTTCCGTACAACTTTTGCAAAATCAATTACATTCACTATTCAGATATAACACTAGTGATTATGTACTTAAATTGCAAAATAAAGCATTTAAAAGAGTGTAGCACCACTGTTTCTTAAAAATTTACTGGCATATGTATAAATTGATCTGCGCAGCAGAATCTGATCAAAAATGCAATAAAAATCTGCTAAGTTGAATATATACATAAAATGTGTGCATATAATATAAATATCAATTTATAAAAAGGAAAAAAATAAACGCTGGGATAATCGTTTGAACCGAAGAACAGATCGGATGGGGAATACGCTCGATGGGATTTTCAATAACGTACTTGATAATTATCAGACAGACAACAAATCCTACACTTTAGTCTGGGGTTATGTCACGAAAAGCGTAATGTCTTAACAGAGAATATTTACATAGTAATGTCGGTGGAATAATGTCTAATTTAGAGACACGCGCTGTGTCAAAATTAGTTCTGTGCGATCATGTACGCGTACAGTTGATGACCTTGTAACCAGAGACACATACACGTGCGTCTATTATGGCGTACAGTTGATGACCTTGTAACCAGAGACACATACACGTGCGTCTATTATGGAGTCATGTCTGGCCAGCAAGGGCGCCGGTCACACGTGACGTAACGGGCCTTACAGTTGAATACACGTGCTTAACAGGTGATACGCGACTCAGATATCCGTTAATCCTGTGAACTGAGCTAAGTGAAGGCGAGACCATGCCTCCTCTTCCTGGCATGTTTTATTCATCGATTTGAGACAGCGCGTGGATTAGGGCGCATAACTTCAAAGGTAAAAGGCACATGACGAACGCTTTACACTGCGCCATTTTTGACAGAACGGACAAATGCTGGCTACCATGAATGTTTTATTGGACATGGTGCACGCGGAAAAGTGCTAAGGGAACGTGTACTTTCGGACAATTAGGCATCACATATACTCGGCGATAACAGTATGTAGTAGAACTAGCCGGTATCAAAGGAGACTTGCAATTGTTTACAAAGCAAACCCTGTCAAAGACTCACAAATCAGCTTATGCCAATAATGAACATCAAATGATTCACTAATAAGGCCAGTCTATCGATCTTATATTTGTCGGAAAGTTACCTACATAATATGGCGACAATTGTTCGCGAAATCAGTTGGATTTTTCTCATGTTCACCAATGTGCTAATTAAATTCTCGTTATCGAGTTACAAGGCGCGGTCGTCAACATCTACAGTGGCAATGCGAGAGGATCGAAATTTCAGCGGAAACGTATGAACACATGTCGAGTGTTCAACCATGGCGGCTCCGTGTACATAGTCATGATATTTATCTGACGATGATGTATCCGATATGTATCGCTGTCGCTGCCATAATTTTGACCGTCATGTATGAACTTTAACACGACCTCGCAATTCACATAGACTGTACAGTATGACAAGTTACGTCGAGGCAGCGCTAACGAATTTGACAAGCCTCTGGCGATATGACGGGTGGTATTCCATTGTGTTGTAAAGGAGGGGAATTAATCCTGACATTAACATGATAACCAGCAGGCTCGGCCAGGAATCTGACGTCCCGAATCACGCGCACGTGGACTATAATATCTCGGATAAGGCGAAGAGATATTGTAGTTTTATCAGACAAACTGTGCCTTTGTGCAAAGTACGAATGTGTTTATTTGAAATGTCGTTCCCATGGCTACGGTCATAGTTAAGTGAAAATTGGCGCTAAAGACCACGTCTGCCATTTTGAAAAGGTTTGGACAAAGCGTCCACGTACATCTGGTTTGTAGTGTGTGATAAACTAAGTGACGGGGAAGAACAAGCCCGCATCTGGCTCAGTGACTGGATATAAACACTTGTATATATCCGGCTACACTTGTATATATAATATGTACAGTGGATAGTCCGCTGGCAACATCGACACAGAATGTATACATCCTTGTTGTGTACGCCAACAACCCCAGCTTTGTATTTAATAAAAAAAAAATCCACGTAATACATACCATTTTAACATATAAAATATCGTCCCAAAGAAATAATAATCAAAGGCGCTTGTATTCAAACCCAGCTTGAACTATTCCAAACTTATTAATGGTGGCAGTATGATTAACACAAGCGCCTGTGGCGTTACTTGGTGTCTTTGCATTCCTCCCCGACACAGTTCTTATCAGTTTCGAGTGAGAAAACCTCTCCGAAGTTACGCTATACACTGGCAAAAAAGGGGTTCTATAATATCGCCAAATCGTCACGACTGTATCCCTCCTGTACTAAAGTTTTAATTCATACAACGTTAAATGCATACGGCGTTAAACAAGCGACGGTTAAAGAAAAGGTAGAACTTCCACACATATATGCATTGCATAGCAAAATAACAAAAATATTATACACAAATTTAAATTTATAAAAATATAAAGCAAATAACTTTCTGATTTACAAATCGCACCTTTACATATAATTACAATTCATTGTACACACGTGTGTATTTATACAGTACAAAACTAGTGAAGGTCACGTGTGCAATAACATATTGGACATCGTGCGTGTACCTCTTCGGGAATTTCAAAGATGTTAAAACTTTCGTTGTTTTCAAAACGCCTTCAATAACACAAGTTATTATATTTATCTGATCATTTAAATGTATGTAAAATAAATTCATGATTTAAATAAGTGATATATTTTTTTCGACAATAAACAGAAATGTCGATTTGTGAAATTAGCAAGGCTTTCAGCAAGTGCCCGTTTGATTTTCCATATACGACATTAGAACATATCATTTGTCACTTTACAATTAACACAAGAACTTACTGCAGTGTCGTTAAATGTGTTTTTTTTTCGTGTCGGAATAAGGAGGTTTCATAGTGTGTAAATTTAGAATCACAGCACTGCTTTACACCGTTGGCGGTAAGATTTCGTGTACGCTAATAGTTATGTATTTTTAGATCATTCCAAATTAAATTAGTTAGGTCAGACATTCTGGCAATAAAGTACTACGCTAATTCAATCAGTTTTGGCTAAATAAAAAATGCAGATAAATTTACATGTGTTTGTACATTATTTCTATATGAGTAAGTAGGGAACAAAGCCATCTGGCGTTCCATTAATTACGATAAAATGCAGACCACTGTAAAATACGCAGTGGTTGTGTAAACTGGCAATACTATACTCATTCTGCAGAATTGAAATAAACCATATCACCACGCAGTAATTTCTCTTCCCTTTGATTTCACATAATACCTGCTTGTGTACCAGTCGAAACAGTTCAGGCCGTTCCAAGGTTCACTGGTCCCACGATAACAGGTCAAAGTTCATCACATTCTCGCAGGAGATCCATGAATGATTTGGCACCATCAGCAGTCGAAACCGGTTTCCAACTTTTCTTCAGAGAAACTTTCGCACGGTTTCTCAGCTTTTTCAAAGTTGGAGATTTCCTGGAGATGGGTAGGAGGCAGTCAGCGATCGTGTTCTGCAGAGCGATTGAATATCGATCTCCTGAGGACGACTTGCTGATGTTATGGCTGTTGGAACCGCCACCTGTCAGGTTGGAAGCAGTGATAATTGGCGGGAAATTTTTGTAATGCGTTTCCAACTTGGACAACAAAGCAGACGGAATGTGTGCAGTAAGCTCACGCAGGATGCAACCCAACCCCCATATTAGCGTCTGGGGTCCCTTGAGTTGACCTCCCCTCAATTGCTCTGGCGACGTGTACGCTGATAAGGCATTAGGCGAGTCGGTGTTGAAATGTGCCCCACTTTTTAAAGGTAGATACAGTAACATGTGTTCCAGCTTTATATTTCCCTTATCCCCTAACACAACGTGCTGAGGATGACACAGTTCCCACGGGTAAATATCGTTTTGTTCTAGATAACCGAAAACATCGGTTAACTTCAGCAATACTTCCCAAACTAAATGTTCCGGTATCTTTTTATTGAATACGTACATACGGACAACAAAATCTTCCAAATTGATGAGAGGAAAGTCGAAAACATATGACATCATCTGGGATTGTGGGTCGTACATGCTGAAGTGACAGTTGATTAAATTGTCGTGACGTAGCCACACCCACTTTTCCCGCTCGTTCTCATGGAGCATTGTTCGATGACCTGTTGATTGGCAAATTTTACAGGGATCATTCACATGCTGGGTTCTCATCAAGATTTTTGATCCATCGAATACACACTTTCCCGGGTGAATCTGATGTGTCTGATGGTGTACGTGGTTGGGAAAGTTGAAGTTATAATCCATGTAAATCCCATCTAGGTCAAAGTCCATCGGAATGCGGAATGTCAACAAATACTGTTTGATGACACCGGGTAAAGGCAATCTGGCAACTTGTTGAACTCTCCGTAGTGTAAAACAGCCGAGTATTTTAGTTCTACACAAATCTTGTAGTGATTTTAAATGTTGTCGATCTTCTCTTTTCCCCACCAGAGGAAAATGCTTGCCCGATCCAGCCATTGAAAAGTGGGTGTCTTCTGTTCAACACGCCACGCTAACTCCAGTTGTACCTCTGGTGTGTCACACTTCACTTCCCGCAATTTATTTGTCTGAGCGTCACCTCTTATCTCTGTATATTGTGGTAGTGAAAAATGTTAACCAATCAAATTCGCCGAAAAGGGAATTCCTATGCTGACGTCAGATGGGTTTCCCCAGCTCCCATAATTCTATGATTGTCAATAAAAGTATGGCGGCATATGATGCATCGGCGGGGAAATGGAAGGTTTTGGGGTAGAAAAAGAGGAGATAGGGGAAAAGGACCGCCGAGAGATCGACCATCCTTTCATAGCAGAAACGTTTACATTGTAGCAGCTCCACTTTTATTCATATTTGCTATACTACGTATTATTGCCTATCAGTTGTGGGTCGTTTTGGAGATTCTTGTTGGGAGATCTAAAGCCATCTTGCCTTCGGCATGTCTGCCAAACCAAAAAGAGAAATACAAATGTCAATTTGAAGCTGAAGAAGGCATGTCGGGGGCTGCAAAAGCGAATGTGGGACCTGCGGCCCCGGCCCTGGCCACACAGAAGCACCACCACAGGAAGGCGTTCGAGTACATCTCTAAGGCCCTCAAGATAGACGAGGAAGACTCGGGTAGGTTTGATGTGTAACTAGGCAACTGTCGATGCATCTTTTTATATATATAGCATTGATGATGTATGATCAGTATTAAGTGTGTTTTCACAGTCTTGACGCCACACAGTCAATGTTCTTAATTATATTTTGAATCTTTGTTTTCATTAAGCAAATTAAGCAAATGATGAAGTTATCAATACACAGAATTAGATTATTAAACTATATCCTCCTTGTCACATTCCACTTGCAAGCAAAAGGATTGATTTTCCTTTTTAGGAGCTTTTGTAAACGGTGACATAATTAAAATGGTATCTACACTTAACGTTAATATGCTAATTGTTTCCTCATTAATCATACACACACACATAAAATAAGATAGATACCACATTCAAAGGGCTACCAAGATGTAATAAAATAGTTAGGCCTACCTTTTGTAACTGCAAGATAAATAAATAGAAATTGCATAAAGCAGTTATTGTTTCCAATGTCTTTAATAAAAACTGGTACATTTTTTCTGAATGGGGAGGACAGGGATCCTTTGTTTCCGTCCACGAGCCCTCCTCCCGGCCAGTACCCTCCTCCCGGCCAGTACCCTCCTCCCGGCCAGTACCCTCCCAAAATAGTCCATCTTGCACCTTTGGGTGTTTGTTACTCCTTAATGTATCCACTTTGTGCAAAGGCTAGCTATGCCCCTGCTCTGGTGTATGTTTAAAACTAGAATAAAATGATTGATGGCATATGATGTTATTTCAAAATATCAATATTTTCGGGGAAAACAGGGTCAATACAGCTTTTTTGGTAATGTCGCATAACGGCAACTAATAATTCTTACTAAAAAAGACACCCAATGAAATTTAAAAACAAATACAACAGATGAATTTAAATATATTTAGTTATATCTGGGATGTAACACAGTTCCACTAAACTGAAGTCTGGTGCTAGTAACTGTTGTGTTCAGGGCTAGGGAAATTTTCAATCTTAAAAAATATGAAAAGATAGGTTGGGCTAGCAGATTTGTTCAAAATCAACTTGTGGGCTAGTACTCTAAATATAAAATTGTAGACCTCTGCATATAAATGTACAAGTGATGTAATAAAAAATGCAGGAGAGAAGAAAACAATTCTATTTTAAAATACTATTTTACGAAATGCCATTATCCCCCGATATTAAATTAGATTTTGTTTGTATACACGTGTAGGTTACCTAAAACTGTGCATGTTTGATGACTGAAAGCTTTTACAAAATTTAATTTATCATGGAGTTAAAATAATAAATAGATTTGGTCTTAAATTTTAACAGAACAGAAGTGTAAGCCCTAGGCCTGTGCACATGATCATGATCTGACAAGATTTATCTCCCTTCAATTGTTTGGAAAAGCTTGATGCCACATTCACATTTATACCTTTGTATGACACTCTTAAGATATTGTTATTTGTAAATTGTTGTCATTTCATGATGTATTTATTTAACTTGGATATGAAAATGTAGAAGGGTTCTTGAGTATCCTATTCATCAAATTTTGACATATTGAATGACCTTTACAACATTGAATTTGAACACGACCATAAATTGGGGAAACATATCTTTTGGCACATATTTCAAAATCTTTTTATCACTTACTTGGGTTATCTTTCACAATGAAATGGAATTTGTATGATATTATTTGAAGGTCAAAAGGTCAACTTTGCTGGTTGAGGTCAAAGGTCAACATGGGCTATAAGTATAATGAGTAAAAAGGTTGTAATTTTTGTTTTTAACATTTGGTAAGCAGGTACTTTTGGAAAGAGTGCTTTTTCATGAAAATGACTTTGACATACAATTATGAATAATTATATTGACAATGGAACTTATTAAATAATGAGTGTTCAGTGATTTTTTTTGCTTGGTTTTACTGCCGAATACAGGCTGTTTCCCCTAGCTAAAAAATGCTGAATTATCCCAAAAAGTGAGGAACATATTCCCAATTTCAATACAACTAATGCTATCTTATCCCAATTACTAAAGGAACAGGCTGTTGTAAAATTTAGGTAGCAAACACACTGGTGTTTATAAGCAACCAAAATAACTTTCTGTTACTTATTTCCTCAGAACACTGTTTTAGCACTAGCCACAGGAACAAGTGGATTTGCAAAGGTGTTGTGTACCATAAAAGGAACAAGTCAACAAGAGATCACATATAGATTTGGATGAATCTGTTATTTCATCAAGGTTCTAATTTTAATATCTCTATCCCTGTCTAATTCCCCATCTGCCTCAGCCATGTGTAACAGTCTTGACAATTGTGCCGTTTGAGAATATCAATTTTAAAATTTGAAATTCCTGTTACAAATGCGCTGGGTGGTCACTTCTGTCGTAGAAACAGCACACCTGACATTTCATCAGATCTTTGTCATTATTATACAACAGCCATACTTTTTCAGGTTCTTGAAATGAGCCCTCTTGATAAGCACACATTATTTGTATGTCTGATGTTTTTGCCTTAATTTAAGGTGAAGGATAAGCTCTGCTAAGTAACTTGAACATTGACATTCTCCATTGATCTCTCATCCTGAATTTTCAGGGGTTGTATACATATATGTGCAAGTTTGTAAATAATACAAGAAGACTACTTTGATTCTTTGATGTACATGAAAAGAATCCTGCGGCAGCATAAAAGTAAATTCACCAGCATTAAACTAATGTGTCCCTCTTTTGTAATCTTCAAAGGACATGTATTGGCTTTGGGATTGGTAAATTTTTGTCATGACATATTCAAGGGGTGGCGCAGAGAACGTAAGTGAGCAAAACCCCTGTAATTTCGAGGAAGGAGATCTATGTATTGCTAATGATCTTTTATAAGTACATGTATGACTATCAGTCTGTCATGCATACCAGGTATTTCTTTTTTTTATGCAAAGAAACACAAATATGATAGAGAATTAAATTGAACCAAATCCAACTTAGTTTTCTTTATTAACACTCAACATTTTATGCTGTATAATGTTATCTTGGAATATTTCTCAGAGGTCTGACTGTCCAAAATAGTAGGTGCTAATGCTAAGGTTGCGATAGGCTATATTTTACATTCAGTACATGCATGTAAATACATCAATATAATAAATATCATGTTTTATGTGATATTGTTACATCATATTTCTAGCTAGAGCTGTAAGTAAATGAGGCTAAGGATATGTAGAGGGCAGAGGTGGGTGTCTACAGGCAGTGCTGGTCTGTCTGAGGGTTTCTATCTGTCTATAATGATATAAACACATCAGAAGTAATGATAAACTTCTGTTCACAGCACAGAAGGCAGCCCTGTGTACATATGGTGTGCTGAAAGACTGCATTCTTATGCTGCTTGTCCTTTTTATCTTCTCATTTCAATTTCCTCTTTACTTTTTAATATAAAACAAATGTGAACAGAAATAAAAGCTCTCTCATAATATTGATGTAAGTCACATTTCTACTTTTTTATATCATAATAAATGAATCCATTCATACTCTCCAAAGTATTTTTTCACTTCAGACTATTGTATTGTGTTTGTCAAGGTTGTAGGAAATATCCTGATCTCCAGACTTCAGCTTAAAAACACGTCAAGGTAACTGGTTGTAGGAAATATCCTGATCACCAGACTTCAGCTTAAAAACACATAATGATCGATATACATGTGCCATGTACATTTCCTGTATCAAGCTTCAGAACTGTAATTATAGATAGTCTGTAATCTTATACACACATAAAATACACTTGATATGACCTTTTGACTATTCAGATTATATTATTGCGTAAGGTTCGTAGTTTTATGAACTGAGTGAGATACACCGTACTATATGTTTTGTACGGAGTGTTACTTTATTCCATGTATGCAGTAAACACAATCATCTTACATTTAAACTTGGTAAGGATGGATTGACGTGTTACAATATGTAATGGTGTTTAATACACAAATATATTTGAAATGGTAAATAATTGATCAGGTACAAGTTTCCATTAATCACCTCTGACAGACTGATCAGACCTGCACACGTCAGCAGCACTAGTGTACTTTACTATATACCCCGGTATATGATATCCAGGACTGATCAGACCTGCACACGTCAGCAGCACTAGTGTACTTTACTATGATATCCAGGACTGATCAGACCTGCACACGTCAGCAGTACTAGTGTACTTTACTATATGATATCCAGGACTGATCAGACCTGCACACGTCGGCAGTACTAGTGTACTTTACTATATGATATCCAGGACTGATCAGTGACAGTTACTAACATTACACACCTGGATTGGTCACAGATCCACTTTATACTGTACTTATACCGGATATATATACCTGCCATAATTCTAGGAAGATTGAAAGTTTTTATTATTTATTTGCAGTAAGTCATTGATGTCAAATCATTGCAAACAAACCATTTCCATATAATTTTAGTTTGCATGTCCTATTGCTTGAAAAAAATAAAAATAGTATAGTTGTTTCTTACAGTAAAGGCTTTAAAACATTAAAAATATTTACCAGGATTTTTTTTTCTTTTTCATTTGGTAATGATTGATTCCAAAAATAGTACAATAACATCAGAATTTGTCTTGCTATGCTCACTGAGAGGAGGGGAAAACACAGAACAGAAACTTTTATCACATATAAAGCTGTGTCATTCTAAAAAACAAAGTAGAGTGAACTCAAGACAACACTTGATGGATTTGTTTTGGAATACGAGAGGACTAAAATATTGTGGTTTAAATACCGGTATACACAATTTATGTCAAAGCTATACTAAACACATTCCCTTTTAGTGTGGTTATACAAAGTTCAAAAACAATTGTTATAGCACTTGCAATCCTAGACTCCCATGTATACTTCTTTCTTCCTATTGACTGTTACATTACGTTAGCTAGCTATATATAGAGGATGCATATATGTAGTACAATGTATAATGATAGTTCTTAGGAATATGCTCAAAGTTATTTGCAAGTGAAAGTAGAGTTTACTTACTGATCGTGACGTGTATATCATTATGACGGCAAAATGAAATATTCTAAAAAGATTTCAAACACACTTATATATAAATAACAATTAACAATTTATATAAATCATTACTACTAGTATATCAATTTGTATTAATATCTTCCCATGTTTCCACATGTATCTATGTTTGATTATAGGGCATCTCACTTTCTGTTATTGATAACATTCTGTAAAACCATTTAAGTTACGTATTAATTTATGGTATGCTTTTCTGTTTGCCTTGTTTAGGCATGTGCATGTTTTAGTTCCATGCTCGTGGAGGAGATGATCCTGAGCTCCCTTCCAACCTTGTTACGTTAATAGGATGTTGATTAAGATCTACCCTGCCTTACACATCATGGTGGTAGTCAACACTGGTGTATGTAAGGATTGTCCTGTATGATTGCCTCTCTGGTTTATGTCCCTGTCTGTACCAGTGCTAGGTCCTTTGTTCCAGTAATCCAATTAGTTTGACAAACAGATTGTAGTGATGGTTGGCTGGACCACAGATAGCAGGCTCCGGGGAGCATATCTACAGATAAGGTGGAAGTCTTGTAGTGCATACATATTTGCATGCAGAAACATTGGAACCTGTTTGATATAAATCTGAAGTATACAAATGGATGTTGGGAATCTTCTATGTAACTACAATGTATTGGATATTACAGCTGGTCAGTGACAAATGAATATAACAATTTAATTTGATCTGACCATGGTGTCCATTCAATTTACAAATTCCAAGTAATAAATTATATATTTTGTCACAATTGTTTTAGGTATATTTTTGAAAGATAATTAGTGATAGGATCAATTATGTGTACAATATTAGCAAGCGGGACATTCTCTAAAATATGGCGTGGCCTTACTGCTGTCTATCTCTGGTCTGGTCTAGTTTGGTCTGACAGCAGTGTCTCACAAGTCTGCTTGTACAGGTCTTTTTCAACATTGCATTACTCAAGACCTCTAGATCTATCATTTCTTTGCTTGCTTACCTACAAATTATTTTAATCTGTGTCTCCCTATAGTAGACCTGTACATGTCTCCCTATAGTAGACCTGTACATGTCTCCCTATAGTAGACCTGTACATG
>JAUMHH010164900.1:0-17033 GCA_032359455.1 Chlamys rubida | reverse complement strand
AATATCAAAATATTAGCCACACTCGTGAAATATATTTGGTATTACTGAAGACACCATTAAATATCCTCTATTTATTTTCAAGATCATTTTGTTTATTGTAAAAAAAAAAAAGGTCACTGAAAATATCTGTTGTTAATTTTTTTTGTCTATTTTGTTTTGCTTTTCATTCTGTGTTAACTTTTATATTATTAGAAGTGTAATCATCGACGAAGACAGTTTAAATGTTTTAGAGCTATTGTTTTACCACCAAAATACATTGTATCTATGCATTATTATGTTTAGTGTTGTAGCCAACAATGTGCTTGTTTATTTAAGAAACAGGAAACATGTCAACATACCACCAGAAGGTAGCCCAGTCAATCTATGGTAATGCAACAGAATTTACTTTTTATTTTTTTTGTATCAATGATGAACATCTATACCATAACAGAAAAAAAGTGTACAAAAATAGATCTTGAGGATTTTGTTCGCCCTCAGGTATCCAGAAACAAATGAAAATCATATATTTGATCACGTTTAAATTGTAATATCTACCTCTTGTGTGACATTGAGTATGGAAAGTAAAAAGTTTAGCAAGACCAACTGTAGTACGAAATATTACTTTCACATAACTTACTACGGATCAATGGATTAAAAAATATTTAATTATAAATATGGCTAAAATCATTCTCCAGTTGAAGACATTGGCTTTTGTTGTTTTTTAAAGAAAGAAAAAATGCTTAAGATATAGTTTATGGTACATACTGAACATCGTTTAGACAGTGTGAAAAAAACTTAAAAAGTGTTTGAGATACTTGTTTGCAACAGCCTGTCATGGCATATTGAAAGTTTAATTTCTAAGTAAGCACGATCATCGGGAGCTTCATATACAGAAATTATCATGTTTATGTGAATTTCCGTTTTGAAATATACATGCAAGTTTCGAAAGAGTAGTTATTATGACATGATGCGGTCTTACGTGATTAAATTTCCATATTTCTGAATGGCCCATATCGTATGCAAACTTTATTATACAGCTTACTAACACGGGTTTACCTTATACATGTAACAGGCTACTTGATTGCGCTTTCTGTGATATCTCGTATGACTTTGTTTGAATTAATGCTATTGATCAGTTTTAAATAAAAATATAGAAACATAGAAAATAATTCACATCTTCACTTTGAAGTTTTGTTAATTAAAATCACCGTTAGGAGTACTTAATTAGATAGCAAGTTCTTAATTAAAATGTTGTCGAATCTGAAATTGTGTAAATTCTTAATTAAAATGTTGTCATATCTGAAATTATATGTGCATTCAATGTAAATAAATAGCTCTGCGTATTTTATGAAATCTATTTGTTGTGTTTATGATATAAGTCGCACAGATTTAGCAGAGGTAATTGATATTTCAGTAAAGGTAACTTGATATTATTTGTGGACCTCATGATCTTATTCACCTCCTTTTCGAATTCTAATAATGAAGTTGGACCATAGTGACTGTGGATCAATGTCAACGTACATATTAGCTTGCACATTTTTGTTCCTATTCTAACATACCTAGTTTTGCTGTCTGTTTTTAGTATAATTAAATTGTTTTGGCTTCACCTCGGTGCAACTGTAGCGTGTTGTATTCATGGGTAGAGAGGTAAAAACATATTGCTGGTACTGACAACTTTGCAGTGAAATTTCCACTTAACGATGAAACTGTGGGATGCATACATTGTAATAATAAACACGCACAATTACTAATTGAATCTGTATGATGCTGATCTAGTTCCATCATTAGGTACTGGCTTGTTTTGACAAGTTTTGTTAATACTTAATTGTCCATCATCACATGGGGATTTTACCGATGTCTTTACCATTATTCAACATATTCTGATAGCTCGCCACACTGACTGACTTGCAAATTGTCAGCATCCTACTTCGATGGGCAGGCACCACATATTCTTCCCTCTTTGATTTTCAACACGAACGGTTGTTGAACTTTTTGCCAACTTCTACCTGTTGCTCTGTTCTCTTTCTTCCCATGGGACACTATGTTTGGTGCCCTGCGACCATGGTACGATAACTTGTCTTAGCGATGTTGCTGCTGTTTCTTGGAACCTCATGCTTGTTGGATATCTGCTGTCATCTGCCAGTCTGCTGCTGTTGAAAGAATGCCTCTGTTCTGCCCACCTCCTTACGCGCTTATACAAAGTTCTCCGGATTTTATCTACTCTTGCGGCTATTGCTTTAAACACTTTGTCGTGCCCCCATATATATGACATCTCTCAGTGCTGCTGTACAAAATGACAACACATGACCAAGTGTTGCTGGATTGTCTATGCATAGTGTGCGCATTAGGTCATCTCTCTCAGGCCCCACACATAAAGGTTTGATGTGCTAGGTAATACATGTACATCATAGACTGACCTCAACAGAAATTAAGGTACCCCTCCATGTACCAGATATCCTTCCATGTTAAGGATCTTGATCTAGCACCTTGTCGATGCATCATACTGATACAATTTCTTCCTCATTTTGACGAACTTCTTGCTGGACCAATTCAGGTCTACCCTTTCTCATCTACAGTGTCCTATCTTGGCTTTGTCACCATGTCTGATCCTTGCCTGCAGACTGCTGTAACCTCTACAATGACACTTTGCGTCAGTCTTATTTCAGTCTCCTTTACTGCTTCCTCTGCTTTCCATTTCCTTCCCGTTTTCCTTTCACTTTTGCTCCTGTAATTTTGGCGTCCTTGCTGTCCTTCATCATCATCACCTGACGTATTTTCCTGACCTTAAACTCTTTCTTCATGAATAGGTGCATCTTCGTCACTGAAGCTCTTTTGTACGTCTTTTGTACAATTCATGAGAAAGCAAATGATTTCCCTTTTTAATAGCTATACGATAGAAGTGAGAAAATCCTACACCAGTAGTGGTAACCAAATCTGTGGCAAGACTCCGTCTTGGTATACCCAGGCTATGAATCTTCCTGGTAGGCCACTCTTGCACATCTTTTTTTCGAGCCACTTTTCCAATGGTTCTTGTACTTCTTTTATGTTGTTATCGTAAGCTAAGGTAGCATCGGACTTTTTAGGAAGCAATTAACGGCGGCCTCGTCCCCTTTTGTAATATTTCCTTCAGCTAATTCAAATGTCTCATCTTTCATCTTGCCTTTCCTGGCCTCAAACCTTCTTGACTTGCTGGGTATAAACTTCATCCCGGCCCAAGTAATCATTCCTCCTAACTCATGTAAAGTCCATTTACCCTCCTTAACTGTTTTTGGTGTCACTGTCATCCATTAATGCTATTTTAGGTTGTCTTATTCCTGATGACACGAATGGTCCTCTGTTAGGCTTTCCCACTGATTTCACGATGAGATTCATAGCTACAGTGGACAAGATAACTGACGTTGTACATCCTGTTAGTATCTTAACTTCAAGTCTCTGTCATTTCAAGGTAGCATCTCATACTATTGAAAATGATCGAAACATTAATGCTCTGATTGTGACTGGAATATGATACCTCTCTCTCATGGCAAATCTACGAACTTACGAGGAATGGATATGTAAGCGTTTGCTAGATCTAACTACAACATTGCCAGGCCATTTTTCTTCTCCTTTGCTTTTCTTAATATCTGTGTCAAAATACTAGTGTTTGAAGTACTCCAAAATTTCCGGTATACCTCCTTTCTGGGCTGCCCCAGCGTTTATGAAGCCTTCGTCAGTATTCATACTGCTGGATCGTCTGTGCTTAATGTGTTCCTGACGGAGCACGATGACCAACCATCTGCATTCGACTTTCTTTGAAGAAAAAGTAAAGTACGCCATCGCTACTCCCTACTTGTTCATTATATCTAATTTCCGTATGCAGCATTTGTTTCGGCACAACGTATGTCTCAGTGAACAGTCAACAAAATGCAATGAGTCGGAGGAATTCCCTGGTCTCTACATTTCAAAAAGAGCGAAACCATGTATTCTCGAATTAAAGTGGTTCATGACCTGTAAGGAAAGTGGGCAACGATTTCTGACTTGTATTAACGTGTATATTATGCAGACACTAAAATCTCATTCAACTAGATGGAATTTGGACCATGATGACAATAATCTGTCTTCTGGATGGATTGAAACATCTCGGGTAGGAATCCCTGGATGAGTTGTTTATTGATCAACATTACGCCAGCTATCCGTCAAATTCGGTCAGAGTATGGTTCATGACAAGCATTGTCCTACAGCAGATACATGTGAAGCTATGGCGAAAAGTATGTTTGATCATTTATGTCGATTGCAAAAGCTTAAAGGAGGAACAAACTGCTCTCTTGAAAGTCGTGTTATTTAAGGACGTGCTGGTCGATTATATGAATATGAAATCAGAGGATCATACAGGTCGCAGTACAAAATTTTGATGTACACATACAAGGCACTGAATGGAACAGCTCCCCAATACCTACATGAACTTGGTACCCTGTATCAGCTGTCACGATCACTGCGGTCGGAAACAGAATCATTGTTGTGTGTCCCAGAATATCGTTCTATGACCTTTGGAAACCGGTGCTTTGAGTGAGTTTCGGCCACGTTGTGGAAAAGCTTACCATCTGCTATTAGAAAGTCAAATGCCCTGGCCAAATTCAAGAAGGGCATCAAAACTCACACCTCTTCACGTCTGCGTTTTAGACTCTTTGCACAGACGTCATGTACATACCACCCTTTATTTATTCATTTATGTGCACATTGCGATGATTATTTTCTTGCTCAATGTATAATGGTGATTGTAAGCCATTTTCACGTCTGCGTTTTATACCCTTTGCACAGACGTCATGTACATACCACCCTTTATCTATACATTTATGTGCACATTGCGATGATTATCTTCTTGCTTATTGTATAATGATGATTGTAAGCCATTTTTGTTTCACAATTATAACTAATACTATTATCCATATGTTGTAAGGCCCTTAAGAGTAATTTTACAAATTATATAGGGCGCTTTATAAATGTTGTATATTATTATTATTGTCTTGTCTCTTCTTTATAAGCCATTACACAAACTCACCTTCATAAGAACTTAAAACCCCCAGATCAGTTAGACGTGGGAGTACAGTTAGTCTCCACTGGCATAAAAGCAATCGGTTGAGGTAATCACCGAATTCAACAAGTTGTTGTCAGTTAAAATATAATAAGCAAAAATTCAAATTCAAAATTCAAAAAATTCAAAAACTTTATTTGCACATTTATAACAACAATGTAGTTTGAAGGCAAAGAAACATACTGCAATATGTACAATATTACATGGGACATGCATATTATGTTCAGAAAAGTTCATAGTTTGCTATCAATTGGCCTATCTTGTCAGCATTTTCACATGGTAAAATTATATTTTAAATTTTAATAACAGTTTAGTTTAACAAGAGCAGATATCGGGGGAAAAAAGGTTGTTAGTACGGTCCCTTTAACAATAATCACTAGAAATAACAAGTAAGGAAACTAGCATCATAACAATTCCCGGCACAATTCGTGGAACCTCGTTCCAGTTACAAGGTAACAGCAAACCTCGCGAGAACTGACAGTCAACCACCGTGTGACGTAAAACAAACACTACAAACAGGAAGTAAGGAAGCATCTGTTTAAAATTAAAAAGTCGGTTTAGAAAGTCAAACAAAGTTCACACTTGTTACTGTACCGTGTGGACATTTCGTCCATTGTACCGTGTGGACATTTCGTCCATTGTACCGTGTGGACATTTCGTCCATTGTACCGCGTGGACATTTGGTGATCATGCCTATGAATGTGGTGTTTTTACATAAGCAGCTTACATACGATTTTAACATAAGACCATGCTGATAAACGTTGTATCAGCTGGTTCAATTACAGTGAACGTGTTTGTTGTAGATATTCTTCCATAGCTGTTTCTACTCCATTTCAAGAATGGATTGCCTACCAAATGATTTTAAAGTATCTTTTTACTTTAGGAAACAGGCCTATCAATCATTTATATAATTCTTAGACTTTTAAAAACCAGTCTTAAATCATGCTTTATCAGAAAAAAACCTGGGGATTATTTTACTTTCAGCTATTAAAAAGTATATTAATTAGTTTTAACTATGCCATTTTCTTGATAATGTTCAATTTATATGAAAAGGTGTTTTATAATTGTTTTTACATACCGTTTTTAACTTTTACTTATTATGAGGTCCATGTGGCAGATTAGCTTTCGGCTTGTTATGGTTATGATATTATCTTCCTCTCCTCGAGGATATCAGCAAGATCACCCCTCATTAGGTTATGTCTGGACCTCTGTATGCTAGTTTTGAGTAAGCGATGTTGCGCATGATAACATTATCGATCACCACACGATTGAGCAAAACTCCCCTTATGAAGAACGTTCACTGACGGTAGTAAGATATTGTAGAGTGTTTTCAGGAGAAAGCATATTCTCAGTGGTTATAGTGCTACATTCCGTCTTGGTTAGGTTCCTTGCAGGTATATGAATATGTTATGTACTATCTTTGTCCCCATATCAAACATCCTTGTTTTGATTTTGTTTTCCTTGCTTTTTCCTTTTCGATCGTGCCCCTTCAAAACCATTCCTCTTCTTCAGGAAGGTGCTATCTTCATCCAATTTCGTCACCTGCAGCCATTTTCTTTCTGAATAAGGCAATCTAACAATAGCGCGTTTTAATTTTAATGTTTTTGATAGCGAACCATAGGAAGGTCATCACTGGCTTTGCCTTGGTGATTTTGCCTTGGTGATGTTGTCTTGGTGATGTTACATTGGTAATGTTGCCTTGGTGATGTTACATTGTGCAAGTGAATATTGGACCTTTGAATTTTGTCAACATAATTCCGTATTGAAAATAAAGATGAAGCGTGGAGCAATCTGCTATGGTCTTTTGTAGTAAAAACAGGTCCCCATACAACATCAACGGAAATATGAGCCGTAGGAGGTTTGCCATAATGCTCGTATCATTCATGCTGCGAAAATCCGAGCCATGTATGTTGCTATTTCAGGTATATTGGTAGACACCAGCCTGTATTGGAGAGGATTTAGCTATTTTGCTAAATCAGTAGATCATTGCAAACGTTAGTGTAATTGTACATCCAATGCTTCCAAAAATGAGATTAGACATAACAGTAAAAACAGAACAATTGTTTGTGATAGAAAGAGGTCGAAGGATGGCGTTCAAATCTTCAAGTCTTCGACAACTCCGTCAAAACATGGAATCATGAAACATGGACACATTGTGTGCTCTGACGGAGTTTGCGATTTCTGGACAACCCATGCCAGTCAATTTAAAAAGCAATTCAGGTATCTCTGTCATGTTGATGATTATTTTCCCTGGGTATGAAAGAGAGGGACCAGATTTGTTTTCTACTTTTTGCGTTCGGCCTGTGTTTAATATTAATAAACACGAGTTGTTTCCCCTCTTACAAAATGCACCGAATCCTCCTACCCTCCGGCCTAATTGAACTGAAAGGCAATGCGAAAAATCACAACAGCAATGTTTTCCGAAACTGACACGAAATTCAATTAAAGTTTGCTAACAAGATTTTGAAATTTGTAAGTGAATTAAGCATTCCTGATTAGTGCGTTGGAAGTTTAACATAAATCAATATGCAAACCTTTTGCTATACGTTCTGAGAGAGATTTCAAATGCAAAAACAACAAAGAACAGGACAATATGGAATTCCAATGAGGAACAGTCTGCTTATTGCCATTCTTCATACAGTTTACTAAAATTGAACGGATTGCGATACTCATCATAGTAAAATAGAAAAATACATGTACACGACACCTTAAAAATACAAGGAAAATATCGGAACTCCCCAGCTGATACTGCTAGACATGGACAGGAACCAATGGGACATCAAAGCAAAAGCAAAGACATAACATCCAGAAAAACCGGAGGCGAAGCCATTTCGCTGGAAGGTTAATCGTTTTCTGCATCGTGTAACGTAATGTCTTGTGTCAAATTAAATTGACTACCAACGATAGAAGACATCGTCCACGAACGAAAACAGCATTGGTTTCGATAGTGTTCAACATAAGCTCAACGTTAAAAAACAGCAATAAAATACAGAATTGTGGAAAAACCGTAAATCGAACTCAATAATCGATAAAACGAGGGCAAAAATATGAACAAAAGAAATATTTACGTGGACATTAGAGAAACGTCTACATATTTGAAATGTTTCTTCGTATTACGCGTATCTTTAAAAAAACACACTTATCTTTCATGTTTCGTCCTTGATGAATTACGAACTGGTACATGCAGTGTGTCAAATGTATCTTGACTTCCTCTAAATCAAACGAGAAAGTGTTGTGATTGCAACCCACTTTAGCGTGTCAGCATGCCACTAATGAAAGTTTATGGTGCAGCTATTGTCGATACTAACCTTTATTATTTGATCCTTTGGTTTGTATATCGAGCCTAACGCTTTGTTTGACAACTTGATGTATGTGTTCCGTTTGATGTACACCCCGACTGAGATAATGAGTCTTCTGACCCACATCACAGTCAGCCCCTATATAACATTAGAGTCGCAACGTTTTCCGGTGACCTTAGCAGTATTCAGAAAGTAATCCTTAAACGGAGAGAAAAAGTAGTCCCTAGGTGGCACTTATTCCGAGAATCAATAGACTTAACGTAGATAAAACATTTTAACCTCTCTAACAGAATGGAAAAAGCCGTACAGGTTAGACGACAAGAGCATTGTTATATTTGAGGTAGAACACGTCGACGATAGCCCCTTATCGTGCTGTTATTAAACTGCAGCCTCTCTTTGAAATACCCCTAGAGGTCATGTCGTAGTAATGCGTCTCTCTGAAATTTCGTCATTTTCATTACAAACGTTTATCATTGCCCTTCCCCTTAGAGCACTTCAAACAGAGCCTGTCCATTTCCTCGCAGGCTCTTGTTCGCAGATAATATTTTTCAAATTTATTAAATTAGTTAACATAAAGACTCGTAGCGAAATAATCATTTCTTGATAAAGGACAGCAGTAATTTGATTTATAAACCAATCTTCCCTTGTCAGCCGAAAATCAGAGTATCTCGTTAATCGGTTAAATCATTTAAAGCAGTAAAACCATGGAATAGTAACTTAAATCAGCTGTCATATCAAAGGGTGGTTTTCCAAATAACTCGCTCGAAATAGTTTAACGTATTCCACACTTAATGTTCGTTTAAGCACAAAGATGACACGGGGACTAATAAAGCTGAATAATTTGCATTTTAATAACGGTGCCATTAATTATAGGTATTTAATATGAATGTCTACAAATATGACTTAATATCTGACTTCTTGTTTTGACTAGGCAGGAAGCTGTAACAATACTTGAATATCCCAGTTCCTTCACTTGTTACTCGCCACTACTGATTATGAAGATACAAACTTACATAAAAGCTCCAATACAGTTTTCTTATTCATCCTTCAGGTGTTTTTCTTCATTCACATGTCATTTCCTACATTTTTAAAGCTAATACGATACTTGTAGTACCTGTGCTAGACAAAGGTCTATTAATGACATTACCTGGCTAATGACGTCACTACAGTAACGTTGGATACCACTTGAGTTATACTGTAAATCGTCTGAAGTCGAAACATAAAGATATGAATATGTTATATGAATGTTATTATGGATATTTTCAGCAGTTGACATAATACAGCTTAAGGCTCAAACTAAATATCTTCAAGCTAAGTATTATTATTATGCAAGGAACTAAATTGTGTACATACAATTTTTCAGCTTCCTTAGTTTTGTACAAACTAAATATTTGACAAGCTAAATATAATCCTTGTACAGACGACAAAGTAAATCGACTAAAATATTAATATTCGTACAATTAACTTAATATTGTATAAACAAAAAATATAATTATTGTTATGTTACTTAATATGGTACAAATTACGAATAAAATATAACTAAATATAATATAAAAACTGAATAAAAACGTTATATCCTACAAAATCAAATTAGATATTTTTCAAAATGATTTATTTTTTATTTTACACGTCCTTTTCTTTAACGCTTTTGGAATTTAGAAAATAAAGCAATGACATAGGTTAAGCTGGAGCTTGTACCCTTAAACAACTCATCCCGTAGGTTAAGCTGGAGCTTGTGCCCTATAAATAATGCATCTGGTAGGTCTAGCTTGGGTTCTTACCTGTCTTTTACATGACCCTAAACAGTGTTGTTTATTCTTACCAGTATATATTGTATATCACGAGCTATTGGTGCTGAGTACCTGACGTTTTTACCTGTCGGAGGTTCTCCATAAAGGTGTTGATGGAAGTTCCTAGATTGCTTCTTTTATTTCAGGAATTGATGTAAGTACATGTATCTGGATTTTTCATCCGTCACAGGGTTCCCCATAAGGGTGTTTGTAGATGTTCCTAGAGTGCCTATTATATTTCAGGTGTTATGGTATTGTTTACCTGGAAGTTTTACCTACCTATCACAGGGTCCTCATAAAGGTGTTGATAGATGTTCATAGAGTGCCCATTATATGTCAGGTGTTGATGGTATTGTTTACCTGGAGTTCGTACCTGTCACATATTCACGTGTATTGTATTACTCTCGTGTTTCATTGGTTGGTGATAGTATCATGAATATTTAACTTGTTGATGAAATTCGATATAGAACACAACTATCAGACACGCCATGCATGTTTTAGAGCGGTCGGGAACTGGTTCATGGCTGTAAGACGTAGCCACTTCCGGGATTATTAAATGGAATTTTATTATCAAACTCTGATAATATAAAAGACGGTTAGTTAGAACACCCGTTCGGTTTTTAAGGATACCACTTTGATACATCTATCCAGAGTTAAATTTTTGTATCTGATAACTAGAAATAATTACATAGTTAACAGTAAAATACAGGGATTTATTCAACAATAACAGTGTTTTGTTCCCTGATACAAAGTTTATGTCTTTATATAAATGCGTATAGATTGTAATAAACAAAGTATCAGGAAAACATAACCAGACGGTCAACATTAGAAAACTATTGCTCGGTTTAAATTTTCGGCTCTTTGCTTTTAACTGGCTCGATCTTATATATTCGGATACTGTTTATCACAATCTTTATATCAGTATTTGAAGAAACTAATGATACATTTGTTTTTCACTGCCCTGGTAACAAAACAGCTGTTTCATAACTCATCAGTCACAGCCGCATCCCTTCGGCGTCAGAACAAACCTGATAAACCAGCTCCCTTCACCTTCGGTTTCGGAAATCAATTCCTCCAGTTTTTTCCTTCACCTCGGGGAATTTATATTTACTGCTGACTAGAAAGATTGACACAAATGTATAACACTTCATTGCAGTGAGAACATTCGAAGTGATGTTTTTTCCACGAGAGAAAAAATCGTCCTTTCTGGGAATTAAAAGTGAGAATAGAAACCGATAATTCGGCATTGTCCTTGATTATGACGTCATTTAAGTCTGATGCCACAAACTAAAGTGCCACCCCACAAGGTAAACTTCTATGTTCTAAAATTAGAAAAAAACAGGACATATCCTGAATAGCATTTTGACGTATGGCTGACTACTTGAAACCTTTTACATATGTGTGTAAAACCAATTGGGTTTCCATTGCATATTAAGATGAAGCATCTTTTACTAGACAATTGTTGTGCTGTGCACGTACAAATTTGACTTGTTCTCAATAATTATTTCCCATCAATTATCATACCGCATCGAAGCATTGTCATTGAATGTGTCGACTGTATTATTACACCTCAGACATAAGATATTTTTCAGAGTTCTTTACTGGTTGGTGTTGCTGGAGAATACGTACACTTCTCGGTGTTAATAAAACAGTCAAACTCAACGCTGTACATAAGCAGCCGACAACTATCACATAGTCATGATATAACAAACTGCGACATGTATCCATCGTAGGCTGGAACAGCAGGGATGTGCCTATCAAGAAAGGTAAGTTCCCTGTTCGTCATGCTGTAAGTATATATAGTTTTAGCCAGATCCATATCGATTCCGGTACACATTGTATTGGTATGACATGTAAATGTAAATGTGCATATCTTGTTGCAGCTCTCTTTAGTGACAGGGCACATTTTTAAATGAAATAAATCCAGATACATTGTCTTTAAAGCCAATCGTTGATATCTGATGCCGAAAAATAAGCCGAGGCAATATTTTAAGGTATACAGTAACCTTTATTTGAGGCTGTGTTCTTTAGGGAAGTCAGAAGAATAAAACATCAAAACGTGGTGAAATATATCTTGCAGAACGCCATCGTAACACATTTTGTTCTAAATTAGTATTTCATTAAATTATATATGCTCCATCTAAAACGTCACTTGCTGTCGGGGAATATGTCCTCCTCTAATGACTCTTGTGTTATACTGCTGGTAAAATACGATAAACAGTGGAGGGATTTATTGGTATATGGAGCATCACTTTAAGAAATTATTTCGCGCTCATTTTTAGTATCATTATACCTCATCTTCTACCCTATCTGATTGGATGATACTGGTTACATATACGGGGCAATACAATATTATGTCGCCCTCATGCGCTCAAGTTTCCCAAACCATATTTCCCTTATTTGAAGCCTCTATAGAAAAATCCGAATGCAGAAGATAAACAAAGTCGCGTCAACATGATAATCTCTATTGCTGTGATATTGGTTTTGATTGATTGATTTTTTTCGGCAAAATAAAATATATATTGCCCTTGGAGTAGGTAATCACGATTCTTTGTTTCTCCCTGATTAATCATGTTTCGTGGAACATGATTAACCTCGGAGAAACAAAGAATCATGTTTCTCTACAGTAATGACTATAAATGTATAACATCTCTCTGTTGTAGAAGTAGGAAGGTTTTTCATAATTTCAAAGAAGTTCTGAAATTTTCATATATAGCACTGCTGAAGCAATCTCAATACAAAATGAGTGCTGTAATAATTAAAGCCATTATCGAGCTTGCCCTCAGTCATTTGGAAGTGTTTGTCGTGTAGGTATAACCTGTTATTGGCAGTAAATCGGTCACGCTTTATACACGGTATACTTGTATACACATGTCTTGATAACGCGGGCACTAACACACTACGTGCAGGTTCAGGTGAATTTAGGAGCACCTGCTCCTGAAGTAGGCTAGTTGTCCGGTATCCATGCATAATACTATTTCTGGCACTGGTACAGATAACAACGGATTGGGATGGGATTTTGAAGTATCTCATAGTAAAATATTGCACCCTTCGAAGTTTTGTTCTGCAAACCAAAGCAACAACAAAATCATAATATTATGACAATGCTTAATAACAAAATCAGAGGAACAAAATTCAAAACATGGAAGAACATAAAAACCACAATTAGATTATTTGTAATTTATTATACCACATTAAGATATGACACAAATATGATAGGGACGAGGCTGACATTTGTTCATTTGAACACAAATATGAAATCAAACGATATCACTGTAACAAATAAATGGGAAATTTATACTATTTGGTTACATTTGTTTACAGTATTTTTTTCAGACAGCATCCCATTTGTATTCATATATTCGGCAGATAAGCACTTAAAATATCATTGCCCGACATGTAATAAGATGGCCTTGGTGACAACAGCGAGGATGTATGGCAGAACGACATGTATCTATACCCATACACCGTGATGTTATTGGCGATACCAGCGTGGTGTGTTCGTGGTAAGTCAGACTGTCTTAGAGCAAGGTACACCTGATATCTGTGAAACTATATTGATTATACATTAACTGTCTTCCTGATGTGTTCAAATAGAATTATCTTTCTGCACCGGTGCTGGAGTGGAATGCTACTAGGGCGGATTACATCAAGGTAGAACGCTAGACACCAAAGTAACGCTATCACGGCAATTCACAGGCGTTTTGTTTTAGATATTAACTGTTGTGCTGTCTGTACTTACTGTCAAACAAGAATATTTTAGTGGTTTGTTTAATCTGTTGACGTTGAAAAATCTGTACTGAAAATATTTTTCTCCTCTGCCTAATGGGTTATGATATTATATACTGAGCCTTTAAGGTGGCATTTGCCGAATAAACGAATTAGAGCAAAATTATACAGCAATGTGCTTAACATTGTTTATCAACATGGCTAACTATTTAATTTTACCTGCAAAGTCAGTTTACGTCACAGAAACTCGGCACGCAATGACTAACTAAACACTTGTTGTTGCTTTATTTCTTCAATATCCTCGCAGACGTAAAGTTTGTGTTTTAAAAAGTCCCCAAACGATAAAGGTTGTGTTATATATCGCGCGTTTGGACACAATCAAAGATAGGAGTGGGTTTTTTCGTAGATGATTGTATTTTTTCAATAAGGTTACAACCGTTGTCCTTCATTCACTAATGTGAGCAACGTAAAGTTATGGACATTTGAGATTCTTTCTTTGTAGCTGCGATTTGCAAATCAGATAAAAAATCGTCTGTCTACCTGATGACAAAGGAAATACATGCATGTTATCAACATAAAACAATAGACATGCACTGTTATTTTTAAGACAACGTATTTAAAAACTTTAAATGGACATTTCATCTTTGTCTCTTTCCATCGTTTTGTCAGGTGAGGCTGATATACACTGTTTATTGGATTAATGCAATCTGTGTTAACATTTCCCGGTTTCTTACTTCGTAAGCTATATAGACATTGAAACACGTAACTGTTCACGCGAGTACATTAACATCATCGAGCTCTCGTTGTGAGGACGAGAATTCGGCATACATTTACATGGTGGGTATCGTCGACGAAGCAGGCGACGCCTACAATGTCATAGCACCTGGTCTTATGTTCCTTTTACTTTTTCAAGGGTTTCTATATAAATCTTTCATTTGTTCAAGCGTTGCCGTAATTTTATCGAGTTCGAATTAAGGTTTTGTTTACATTTCTGCGTACTCTTCTTGTTTTTTTAGTTAACTCAGCAATGCGTATGAGTAAGTTTATCCGGCCATTTATACCTAGCTAAGATGATCTGCCAGGCCCATCTATTGAGGTGTATATTGTACAGCTGGCAGATGTTTGTCTTTTTTTTATGCCAGATATGCATCATTTACTCTTATATCGACTATGTTCACCTTCTCAAGTTTCACAGTGTTGTCGTTAACCCATTTCCTCCTTCCATCAGTTTTATAGATTGGCCCCATCTCAAGTTATGTCTTGTTTCAAGTGCCTTTGTTTGCCTATGTATGTCGTCCCGTCAATAACTTAGATCGCCACCTTACTGTCTGCTAACGGGAATTCTTTCTTGTCCTTGTATTTTGTAAGTATACTTCTGGCTCTCTCCAGTTTTAATAGTGTTTAACAGATTAATTGATTGCACGCGCCCCGACATTGAATTATCAGGGTATTTTTTAGCGAATTTGGAAAGGATTTGAGGGCCGCTTCCATCGTAGACCGAATTTGTGCGGGTTGAGAGATGGGTGGATATCCTTAGTTTGGTAGGCGTGTCTCGTCATCGAATTAAAGATGCGTTAAGTACGTATTACGAAACGAAAATTACATAAAGTCAATTCCTTCAAAGGCTATTTCGTTCTTGAACGCAAGAAAATGGTATGTGTGTACCTAGTATTAGATTACAGAAAAAGGCTGTTTTTACAACAGTTATTTGATAATACATGATGTAATCACCCGTGGGATACTTATATTCTGTAGTAGACGAATAACGGACATATCGGGGTCATTTCTATTCAATGTTTTCCCCCTAATATATGAATGATAATTGGACGGGCAGACATTGACGTACGCAGCATGGCTTTCTTGGGACCACGAGGGGTCCTATAGCAAATAATATAATATTGCAAATATTTATATATACATTATGGAGGTCTCTAGGGGCAGAGACATTGTGTATTGACAGACGGCAGCCAGAACAGTACCCTATCTGTGTCTCTAGCAGTACACTCATACTTAAATGTACACGCTTATGCTTTTAACTAGTACTCTAGTGCTTTAATTTCGCGAGGCCAAACTTTTATTTTGCAGGGTCAACTTTAATTTTTCCAAGACAAACTTCATTTCACAGAGTCAAACTATCGCTACACTTATTTTCATCATGTTAGAAGCCTAAGTGAATAAGTAGAACAATGAAATTTTGTGACAATCTAAAGTGATTTATTTCCATCATTAATACAGATAAGGAACAATATATTCATGGAATTATATACATTTGGGAGCATGCAAAATACAGAATCTTATCTGATCTGAGGAAAGTCTCATATACGACACACACAGGTTTGACATTTCAACTCAGTCCTACATAACATTGGAGTGGTTATATAAAATCGCGCGACACCTTACGATAGTCTACTGAACACTTACTAACGTCAGATTAATTTTCTCCTTGGCTACCGTGTTTTCGTGTCATATTTTGTCCTTTTATGCAGTAAATATTTTCTGTCCTTGTGTGTTGACGAATCAGTAAATCTAACTCTTGTTCGTTAATACTAGATTTCTCCATTGAAGGTTGACGCTATGATATGTTTTGTCCACTTCAACGCTGTGGTATATTTTGTCACTGTATACTGACGCTATGATATGTTTTGTCCAGTTTAACGTTGTGGTATATTTTGTCACTGTGGGCTGACGCTATGCTATGTTTTGTCCAGTTTAACGTTGTGGTATATTTTGTCACTGTGGGCTGACGCTATGATATGTTTTGTCCACTTTAACGTTGTGGTATATTTTGTCACTGTAGGCTGACGCTATGATATGTTTAGTCCAGTTTAACGTTGTGGTATATTTTGTCTCTGTTGGCTGACGCTATGATATGTTTTGTCCACTTTAACGTTGTGGTATATTTTGTCACTGTTGGCTGACGCTATTATATGTTTTGTCCAGTTTAACGTTGTGGTATATTTTGTCACTGTGGGCTGACGCTATGATATGTTTTATCCAGTTTAACGTTGTGGTATATTTTGTCACTGTAGACTGACGCTATGATATGTTTTGTCCACTTTAACGTTGTGATATATATTGTCACTGTTGGCTGACGCTATGATATGTTTTGTCCAGTTTAACGTTGTGGTATATTTTGTCACTGTAGGCTGACGCCATGATATGTTT
>JAUMHH010164899.1:0-31580 GCA_032359455.1 Chlamys rubida | reverse complement strand
TTCAGTAAATATCAGACAGTAGGAAGAGGACGTAAGTATCACTGAATAGACCTATAATGTCATGGTCTATATTGTCCGCTATTCAGTAAATATCAGACAGTAGGAAGAGGACGTAAGTATCACTGAATAGACCTATCATTTCTTGTTCTATATTGTCTACCATTCAGTAAATATAAAACAAACAGCACACACTATAAACACAATATAGTGAACACGCACTGCCAAAACCAAACAACAAGCATGCAATTTAAACATCAAAAGGTGAACCTGCACTATCAACACCAAACCGTGAATGCACTCTGTAAACACCAAACACAAAACACGAAGGGTAAACATCCAACAAGGAACACGCACATCAAACACCAAAAATAAGTATGCAATGTAAAAATCAAACAAAGAGCACGCACTCTAAACAACAAACACGCTCATTTCAGAAAAACAATAAAAAAACATTAAATAGATTGATAGATAAACAAAAATATATACAGGAATAGTTAAAAAGGCAAACAAATGAATTCATCATGAACACTAAAACAGTTTGATTACTCGTTTGATATTCTCAGTGATGTAGACATTCTTACATGGTTTAGTAAAGGAGTGTTCTTAAGCCAGCACAACATTAAAAACAATGTGATGTTTACCGTATAATCATGTTTAAAACCAAATACGTATCAGAGATTAAATGCTTATATATACACTACATACAAGTAATCGATTTGTTTTCAGTCAAAAAGACGTAGAGGACATTTTTCATCTCCTTGATGTGGACGATGATGGCCTGATTACAAATGAGGATATCGCGACGTCATTAGAACGACAAAACAAGTTCAAACTTGATGACACTATCCAACGAATGATTCTCAAATACGATTTCGACTGTGACGGCGCGATCTCTCTTGAAGACTTTTTGAAGGGGTGTCAACGCGATCAACGGAAGTGACGTATGCTGCTTCCGGAAGTATGGACTTGCGAGTGCAAAACTGTGAGTGAGAGTAGTAAAGTGCCTTGACCCAGTGTACTGGACAGATGGGCGTTATTGACTACTCAGTAGTAGGACTCCAGCGTTGTGTGTGTTCTGTATACTGTAGCATTGTGCGAGTGTATACATGTAACTGCATGTAAACAAGTAACGATCGGAAACCATAATGTGTCCTAAAAATGATTCCATCATTTATCAGTGTGTTACAAGTTTGGTTCACCATAATGTACACAATCTATCACCACGCTGGCAGCGCCCTCAAAACAAATGGTTGTTAATCTTATTACGCACGTGCGTTTATGTTGGTGACGTCTTTTGATTATACATTAACATCAATCATCATAATTTACTGTAATATCTTTGACTGCATATGTGTTTGTGAAATGTAGGTTTCTAATATATAGCTAAAACAAATGGACGGCTGCACCAAGACAGTTATCCCGGAGAGTACGCTGATGATTTGTCTTACCTTGAACAGATGTGTCATGCTACACGGGTGTGGATGTTTGGATTTCCCTGTTCCACATTATTTTAGGACGAGGCACCCTGCTCATTTTCTTTGCATGTGTGACCCAAAAGCGGAAGTGGGATTTTTTGGGGTCGCACAAACTACTATGTATCTATTTTCGATCTCCTGTCTTCTACCTGTCTAGCAGCAACAAAAATGTAAACAAAATTGTCTAAGCGTTATGTCGGCTGTTGTATTTGTCTACAATACAGCGCTATAAATAAACATATCTTGATGCAGCTGAAACATTCATTTACCCACTTTAGACTATACAATGTATATGGACATCAAGCTTTGTCCATCCCAGTCAAATTGTGTGTAATTTAAGATGTTTATTTCAACAAACAAGAGGAATATGGCAAAGTGATGATAAAGAAATGCCGGTGTAATACTTAGTTTTAAGAGCTTATATTAAAAATGAAGTTTTATCTACAATATACTTGATATTTTACAGGCTAAAATAATAGATACGTGTTATATGTTTCTATACTCTGGATTAACTCCGAACCAAAGCAACTCATGGGTAGCGTGGCTCTGACTTGAATAAAATCATGAGGATAAAAATTATACCAATATAAAGATAATAAATGTCTTTTGTGTACAGGGAGTAAGCCGTTATTGTGTACTTGACTCACCTCTTATGCATATGTCTTGCATGCGACAAACGCAAACACAACGTATATTATTTTGCATAATTATTATTTGCATTCATACTAATATACCAATAACAAAAATACTGTAAAACACGGATAAAAAGTAGATGTTATTAATTATCAGGTAAACCACAGCTCGAGTCTCAAATCAAGAATCTCAAATCAAAATAAAATAAAATGAAAATGAAGAAGAAAAAAGTGTTGTTTTGTTGTTGTTTTGTTGTTGTTGCTTTTGAATTGCAAAATGTAATTGTATTTGGACAGTTTAACTGTCCGTCAACTAAAATTCCTATCAAAACATCAATTTATCATTGCCAAAGACAAACTATTACATCGTATTCAATATGTCAATTTTAAGGAGGCATGGCAGTCTAGTGGTATGACGACGAACTCGCGACTGAAGGGTTGCGGGTTCTAGTCCTGGCACGGCACTGTGTTGTACTTGTTCCAGTCTACTCAGCTGTAAATGAGTACGTGGTTGCATTGGGCAGTGCTAGAATTGTGGAATGCTCGCTGTGCTAGCCAGGGAGATGAGAAAGATATTGGCTGGTTGCAAAGGCCCTATAACCACGGATAATAATTTGTGAACCGCTTTGAGGCGACCTACGAACTATAGGTTGTGATAAAGCGGTATATAAGAACCTCGAATTATTTTTATTATTATTATTATTATTTTGTCACTCTACCACATATACGTCTACCCTTGATAATCACAGTGTGTTTGTCATTTTCAGGCCCCTGTCTGTCATGAGATAAACCCATGGCATCATTCATCCGTATTCATAAATAGCTCTCATGATCAAAGTTGTGTTCAAACTATATTAAAACTAGTCGATTTCTTGAGATAAAATCAAAATACAACCATTCACACAGGCATGGCACTTAGCTTAACTATTGTAACTTTATATTAAGAAGCTACATATTAGAACTCTTCTCACTGAAGTTAAAAAATTGGCTTGATTATAAATATGAGTTTTTAGCATGAAAGTAGTTTTATAGTTAAGAATCCCGATCATTTGCCGTTTCCTTAGTTTTATTATAAACGTATGATATGCTGGTCGAACACATGTTCAGGTTTTTGTTCGGGGTTAAACGTAATCACAACAACTCAGTTCAATCACCAAAAAGAAGGCATGGATACATGAACAAATGAAAAAAGAAAATACAGATATCCCCAATGTTGCCGAGGAGGCAGATCGTAACTTTAACTTTTCAGTAGATGACACAGGATAATAAAACCCACAATTGAACATGTCCCCCACACTAGTCGCCTCTTACGATACAAATACAACTTGTTACAGCAGACTTTCTAGCGGCAAAAGCAGTCGATAAATCAATGTTTTGACCATAGTAGATTATATGGCTTATCTGCCACTACACTGGTTGCAACGTTTATTAATGACGACAACAACATTTTGATCTGCACCATGCTTCTAGTTTTTCTTGTATAAAGAGGATCTTTACATAATATTCATAATAAAAAAAATGTTCAAACGCAATAATGTGTAATCAGCTGACTATAAAGGTGAAAACCAAACTTCTACGATCCTAATATTGTCGTTCCGCAAAGTGCAAAATAGTTAAATATTTGTTTTAATAATGAACAGTTTTAAATGTAATGAAAATAACAATAACAAAATATACGTTTCAAATTTATTTAAAATAACAGTAAAAGTTTGATGTTGTATAGTAAATTAAAATAGTACCTGTAGTCGCAGAGGAATATGCTCCAACGATTTTGACCAATCGCAGCACGTTTAAGTTTTATTTCAAGTGAGTAATACCATATTTATGATGTTTGACCGCTTACTGTTTTAGCAATCACTGACCGTAACAAACTACTGCCTACAGGATGACTTTTAAAGGAGTAAAAGTTTCGTAGGCACAGGCACGTGTCTGTTATTTTCACCATATTTGTCGCTTGAGATAGCTCTATCAACTGTCTTACTGTACAGCAAGACTATTTGATATTTTCGAGAAATGCTTTAAACATGTATATTTTTTGTTCATTGAAGATCCTGGTGGCTGTATCAAATATGACGGACACAGTGCTAATTCTTACACCTATCCAACGTCAAGGTTACGACAAACAAACAACAAAGGCATTAGTTGACTCTTGCTATTTATTTATTGATAAAATGTTCATCAAAGTTAAAATTACGAAGGTGTTATGAAGCACAAGAAACGTAGCATATTGCACAAACACAAAAGCAGGAGCAGAGATACAAAATACCGGAGGTAAACAGAATACTCCAAAAGGAAAGTAGTACCTGTTTCGGTATATCACGTGACAACCGCCAGGATATCTGGTGTAGCATCAAGGGAAAGATCAAAATCTGCTGAATGAGCAAAGACAAGAGGAACATATTTATTATAACATTCTCTCAAAACATACAGTTAGAAATAATTGCAGAAGGTCACAGTAAGCACATATTTGTGATTTACAACAAATCTATGAAAAGAGCACTTTTCAAAAGCCTTTTTTTATGAACACACTGTTTACATCTTGAATACAGGAAAAGAATAGACCAAGAGTGTGATTAAAAACTTCACAACTGCCCAGATGTATTGGCTGATGCTAAGACGGCCTCTCATTGCAATGTGATTGGATGGCTCATCTCAACATATTTGGCTTCGAAGGTATTTATTGATCGGTGTGAAGTCGTAGTATCCGACCTCATCCCAAAGCTGACATTGGCTTCCTCTGATATCTTTGACTCTACCCATGACCGGATTACCTCCTCTGAATATCAGGTGGTTTCCAGAACCAAACCTACTCCAGGTTGGAAGGTTAACACTTCGGTGATTCGGATTACCAAATTTGGCGAAGTTTGAAAAATAGCCAACAACTTTTTCAGCTAGTCTGACATGCATTGGTTTGAAGCGGATGTCGAGTAACTTGAAGATATTGAAGACGAATGGAAGTTCAACACCATGGCATGCTCTGCCGACGCATTGGGGTGAAGCCTGAAGCAGATCAGGGGAAGTGAGAGCTGCGTCAAAGAAATACAGCCATGCCTTGCCCTTTTTTAGTTCTATGTGTTTAGCAACCTTCCTTGTGGGGCAGGTGAAGACAAAATCAGTTGTAATTTCTGCAAACTCTTCCCGGGCGTCAACAAATGAGCTATTCGGATGTGACAGAGGATAGTTTTTCAGCAGTTCAACTACTTTAGGAGGGCGGTCATTCCTGTTCAGCAATGAACCTCGTATTATACCTTGTACTTTAACGTAAGACACAGGAGGAATTTCTTTTCTGAGGAAGTGGACTGCCTCTTCTTTCGTGGTTCCCATCAGCACAGGTTTATCCACGTTTTCCATGCCCTTATGGAAAGCATTGGTCAAACTAGCCGGAACCCAATCCTTATCTATGACAGGCCCTATAGGTTCGTGGTGATTTACTAATTCACTTGAACTGATCAGTATCCTTTCGGCAAGAAAGGTGTTCTGAGCCTGCAGTAATGCGGTAGAGTTAACGCCCCGCAGACAAGAAATCATGGCCTCCAAATCATGGACCCTGCATCCCACAATTTGAGCAATCACTTGGGTCTGGAAGCGAGCACTGTAGAGGGACCGGAATGGAACCGTGAATGGAGGACTCAGCAGTATGCTTGCTTTATACAAAGTATCAGACTTCCCGTTTGTCAGGTGAATACCAATGGATTGAGCACCTGCGCTATCACCAAAAATCGTCACCTGTAAAATCATAAAAGATACTTGGTCTTAATCAAGTCTATTTTTTGCTAATATTCCGGATATTCTCGTCTTGTAAGTTTACATTTTTATTTGATTTATCTCTTAAATTGATCAACATTTTTTACTAAAGAGAACCCCAATATTACATCATATGAACACATATTTATAAGTTTGGAAAGTAATGCTTTTACAGCAACTTCATGAAAGAACCAGTCTAAATACCACTAGAACGTAACGCCTGTTTCGAATAAAGAGGTATTTGTATTAATCAGATTTAAGGTAATTTACATAGAAATACAAGTCTTGGAGAGTTAGACTGAAGTTTTGGCCTTTGCAAGGTTCCAAGTTGTGCTGGGTTCTATTAAGATGGTCACACCATACTTCAAGTTTGAAACTGTCTCTCCGTATCAAATTTGTTTTCTAACATTTATAATGTTGTATTTACGCTAGATAACCCCACAATTTGGGGTTTCTTATCAATAAACAAAAATACACATTTTAACTAAATTTCCTTTGAAAGAAAAGAAAGCAATCAGATTGTTTAAACTTGAATACCTTACTAATACAATGCTCCATGTTTGAAAATTAAAAAAATTGATAATTACACAAAAAAGCAAAGAAATGTGTTTTTGTGTGTATACGATAAATCACCTTGAAATTATGAAGGGGATTCTTTATTTCATTGTTAGGTTTTAAGGATACCTGTACCACTGCCAAAAATTCAAATATAACCATTTTAATAAAGAAACCCATATATTGCGGAACATTTATGAAAAAAATTAAAAGGATGAAACAAAAACAACAACAACAACAACAACAACAACAACAACCTATTGAATCAAAATGCTACGGAATTTGGACTTATCAGAATTTGGACTATCAGCTACATGGTATTTACTATTTTTATCCAAAGAAACATCAAGGAGAGTGTTTATTCTATATATGGAAAACATTACAGTGGAATGCTCTTTTGCGACTCTCTCTGCAGTGGGCCAGGGATCCTTAATATCCAGGATTTGAAGGTTTATCTTAAGGTGTACATTAGCTACGAGAAATTTCTGACCTATGTGAACTTTACCTTCCTTGGGTCACCTCCAAACAGCCTTATATTCTTGTTGACCCATCTTAGCGCCATTCGTTGATCTTTTATACCATAGTTTCCAGTGAGGTTCGTGCCAGAAGCTCCGGTAGCCAAAAAACCAAATACGCCTGAAAATCAAAATTGATCATATAATAATTTTGCATATTTCCCTTTTATTCGACTTTTTCCAAATCCAGTGATCAGGAAAGTAATTATATACTGGGTATACATGTTTAAAGAAATTCTTCGATAATGCCGGGTCAATCAGCAACTCATCATAAAACTAACTATTAAGGTATCAGAACGGCTGTACCATGCAGTTTTATCTATTTTTGTTCATGTTACCTAATTGTTTTCTTATAAATATATATAAAGACTACATGCTTACAAAGTTTGAGTGCAACACTGATATACATGTCATCGTTTTATATTATATAATATCATATATATAGTATTATATTTTCAATATTCAGAATACCATCGGTTGGATTCATTTTAGCTGTCAAATATTTCTTTTAATTGGGTCAAAGAAGTTGAATGTGTAATAGTTATAATGACCTAGTCGGTAGTTGATCGTCACAACAACAACATCGCCTTCCTTAGCCAGAGTGTTGCCGAAATGGACACGAGCTAGACCAGTCGATGAGACGAAAGACCCGCCATGTATATAGAACATAACAGCCTTAGGGTTGTTCTGGCAAGAGTTGATCGGGGCGAAGATGTTCATGTAGAGGCAGTCTTCGGAAGTCTGTTTCAAAGGAAACTCAATTGTATTACAACCTTATTTAGTTAAATATGTTGGGGTTTTTTTCCAAAAAAAATAATCAAATAAGATGAGCGTAAGACACATACGTTTGATTGCATCTTAAAAATATGGTCAATGATCCAGTTTGCCAAAATCAATTAGCAGCATCCTACAGCTGTTTCATCTTACTAGAACAAATCAGTGATGCTTGGGGCAAAAAGGTGGCAACACATATAAGTCTAAACTGCTGAGGAAACAGAAGGGCAGGTACGTACAATCGTTTGATTATATGAATTTTACAAATTAGAGGAGTACAGGTCAGTTTCAAATCAGTACTGAGTAAAGTGTGTATATGAAATTCTATTCGATATACTACCTAAATTTGTTTAATATATGAAGTAACAGTATATAACGGTTTCAAGTTGTTCAATTGCTAACACCAAATCATACTCGACAAATGTTGATAAAGTGCACGCTATATTGTATAAATTGCAGTATACAATGTGAAAATTAATTAGTATAATTTAAATTCGATCCAGAATTTCAGTTAATTTTACAACAAAATTTGAATATCTAAATAAAAAAGAGTGAGGCATACAAATGTGGCAGTTTATTTTAAAAATGGTAACTTAAAATTTTGCATCAAACGAATATAACTTATATATTATAAACATATTTCTTTTCACTCTAGACCTAAACTTTAATTGTTTATATCAGTACTTAACTTTTTAACTTTACTATGAGAGACGCTATACCATGGCTATTTTAGATGGTTTTAATTGGGTTTTCATTTAAACAGATGTTTTTTTGTTACAATTGGGTGATTTACAAATAGGCGTGCAAAAAGATCCTCAAGTTTCTTATGGAAATCGCTAATTTAAGCTACCTACGATTATAAAGTCATACAACCATCCTCGATATCCAGGGTTTACGCTTAATTACGCTCTCTACACCCCTTGAATATGTCATAGCAAAATTGAAGGCATGCGGCTAGCTATTTGATTGGTGTCAGGTAAAAAAACCACCTGACCAATCGCTAGGCTGATACCTGATCTTTGAAGAGTACAAAGGGGCGACACCCGACTTTGAAGTCAATCAAGTTTTACCGTTACGCGACAGCGAGATTCTTTTGATGTACATCAGAGGATAGAACTAGTCTTCTTGTCTCATCAACACGGTGGTGCACACTGAGCCTTTAAATTTTGCTATGACATATTCCAGGGGTGCAGAGATGGTAAGTGAGCGTTACCCCTGGATATCGAGGATGGCAGACAATAGGACGATATAAAAGCTACGACGGGCCTGCGATATTTGCATCAATAACGAGAGAGGTCCTTTGATGCACCTAACCACCAACAGTTGTGCAGAAACCATGTTTCAAAAGAAAGACTACCTTTATTGACGTTTTAAGAAGTTGAGAAGCAAGCAAACAAAAAAGGAATACAGTGAATATACGCTACTAGAAATGTACTTTACACATTGACAGATTTATAAATATGCAGACTTTATCCTCGTCCTTTATATGTCGTCAAATCAATTTGAACGGGAAAAAAATCTAACGTTTAAGTTCTAAGTTAAGGATAATGATATTGGTACTAGTTACATCCTCGATACTCCAGGGGTTACACTTACGTCCTATGCACCCCTGGATGTGCGCTACCTTGTGGATGAGACAAGAAGGCTAGTTTAATACTTTGATGTACACCAAAATAATATCAAGTTCACATAACGGTGAACTTGACTAGTTTTGAAGTAGGATGTCGCTCCTCTGTAATCTTCAGAGTACAGGTATCAGCTCAGCGAATGGTCATGTTTTTTTTACCTGAGACCAATCAAATTTCTATCTCCGTGCCTTCACAATCTGCTACGACATATATCAGGGGTGCAGAGTATATACGAGAGTGTAACTGCTGGAATATTGATAATGGTTATTAGAAAGGAAAGCGTATACTATACAAATTTGGTTACAGATTAAAATATCGTGATAAATACAACATCAACAAACAACTACAAACTGGATTGGTTTAAGAAAAATACCTGAATAAATGGGGATAAAGCAGACGACGCCTACCTGGTCTTATTCTTGAACGTTTTAAATGGTATCTGTGTAAGTATTTTTTAAAAATATTTTACCACAGCTTAATCTATTTTCCGTTCGAAATACGGGGTTACTTACACTTCAATATTGTCTTCTGTTCTTATTCATTATACAAATTGCCAGTACTTACTGAATTAGTGCATCGCAGTCTGTCATTGCAGGGGTTCTGCGTACACATCGGTTTCAGTGTGTCTGCAACGTATTCCTTTGTAAACGGGCTCGGATAAACGGGGTCCCTCCACCTGTTACAAAAAATGATGTCGTATATCTGCGATGTTAATGTAAGGTCAGTTGATAAAAACATGTTGTTCATATTAAACTTGATATAAGTTACACGTACATCAGTGACGCAATACTAGAGATTGGACTGAAAATGTTATGTTTACTAATTTGACAAAAGAAAACTGAAAAAAATCATGGATACGTTGAAAATTAGTAAGATAGTGTATTATTGAGTTACTTCAATTGTATAGATTACACAATGGATTAATTAACTATGACAATGCATGCATTGGTTAAATAAAACGGTATGCACATAATGAAAAAGCAATACCATCCGTTCCAACAGCATGCTCCACTATATTTTCAACCATAATTCACAAGGTTGAGAACGTTTATTCGTGATATCATTTAAAGAAGAGGACGGAATTTACTTATCTAAGAAAACGCATGCAATGTATGTATAAGTGATAAGATAGAACAAATGAAGATTACCTTCTCGGCGGCTTTGCGTATGGAACACCCAGAAAGACATTCACCCCATCCACTTCTTCCCCGATGATTTTACCCAACATCGAATCAACGGGAACGGGTTTAGAACGATTGTAAGCGGCAGCGACACCAAATAGTAGCAGACATCTCAAATACATGGTTACCATCTCAGGCATGCCGAAGGATCTTTATCTTCTCAGGCAGTGGAAGACTTGTCCGTCGCCGTTGGAGACTTGTCAGCAAATCTTCGGTTTCCTGGTCAAAGATCAGGATTAGAAGATGCAACGTCTCAGGTGTACCTCCCTCTTTATATCAGGTCCCAAGTGTCTTAAAAAAACCTTCCAATTCCAGCTGGAAATCACAACATATAAAGAGATCATGATGCGAATGCACACTCTATTACCATAAACTAACACGTCATCATCATTATCATCAATTTGCATCTGACATCTTTGAATTCAGCAGTAATTTCGTTCTTTGATTGATGAGGTTTCTGTCACATACACATGTTTCGGCCGAAACACGTCAATATTTCATCAACATGCCATATTTAGATAAACTGAAGTAATGCAATTAGGAAAACTGTAATCGAAGCTATTCAAAATATGATCGTTTTAAATCTGTTAAATGTGCCTATTCAGCTAAATGTTGTAAATTGTTAACATTATGAAGGTTTAATTGTCACCGTTTACGATATGCTGTATTTCTACATATGGTTCGGAATGTTTTGCACATTATTTGTTATTCTTTTTCTAACTTAGGTTCCACTGCTGGTCAGATCTAAATGGACCAAATGCCAATAGGCACGTTTAACAGATGTACTCTGGTTTCTCCAAATTTTCCAATAGTCCACTGTGTCCGTCTTTCCGTCATACTGTAATCGGGGACAGATAATTTCGTGACGTACAATTAAAACAAGGACGTAATAAATAAACAATTAGTTTTCTATGGACTTTTGTCGCCTAATCGACTCTTAACTATAGAATACAAGACATTTTTCCTACAAAAAGTGGATGTTTCATAATTTGGTAAAACAATTTCTTTTGAAAAACCGCCAATATAAACCATTGAAAATGAAAATAAATTGTTGTTGTTGTTTGAACGTAAAAATAAGGATTTAAAAGCATTTAAAAATTTTAATCTCTGCGAAACAAATCAACTGTTGGTTCTCCTAAGTAAAAGGCAGAAGGAACGGAAGAATTCCACCAATTACGCAATGGGTTGGGGTGTTGTTGGTAGCATATTAGTCGCCGCATTCATTAACATACAATTGGCAATAGCAGATTTTATTCTTTCTGCTGAACTACAGGGGAACTAAAATATTTGTAACCTGAATGAAATACACTTTAAAACTTATCACAAGACCAGTTTTTCAAATATAGATAAATCCTTAACCCAGAGTATACTGGATAGAGATGTGTAACGTGACCTAACACCTGATGCGTGGATCCGTTTAATACGGAGACAGGTGCCATTAGTACGGAGAAAATCGACAGATATTTTAGGGGTTCATGCTCATTTCTACTTTTTGCTATTTTCAGCATCAGGTTTTATTATAAGAAGTTGTTACATGTCACATCACACGACCAGCCAGCTGGGTTAATGATTTCAGCACTAATCCATTTACACTTGCTGTACCCCAGTACCCATCAGGTATACTAACATGTAAAGAACTAGCTATTAAAAGTATGTTTTATCATAAACCTTTGTAAATGCCAATGAACGTTATATTTTGTTTTTCCATAGAATTGCGTAAAGCTGTTTAATTAGAAATGCATTTAAAATTGACGAAATTGCAAATGAAATTATATGCCGTTTCATAAAGGTAAAATTATTATAGATGTGTGTTAGAATCGAAGGAAATAACAATGGGTAGTATTTTCCCCATATTTCTATCAATGTTTTGGCCCCTAGCATCACTGATGATTCCTAGAAGGACGAAACATATGTATCTTGCAGTATAATGCATTTTTGGCATGCTATATTCATTTCCAAATTGGTACGTGTCCAACGTCTATTCTATCCATGGCATTACATAAAATGTGTCAAGATAGAGACCCGTTAGAATTAAGGCAATGTCAATGGATATTATCAAGTTCACGTAAAAGTACGCAGGGTATCATTAGAAATACATTATAATTTAGGAAATGACAATTGCACGTAAAATTACGTAATGTACCATGAGAAATACATTAAATTCAAGAAATGACTATGGACATTCCGGTTTCCCTTAAAAGCTTGTAGAGAAACACCGACAAGGGATAATAATTATAAACATAAGGCTATGGCAATTGGAATTTTTGGGTCTTATTTCTCATAGACATTGCAATTAGAGGGAATGACAATTGATATAATGTTTCCACGTTAAACGCATTTATTACAAACAGAGAAATGTGTACTTACGATAATAGAAATTATTTTTTAATTGTTTTGCTCGACAGCAATACACTTAAACTGAGGTAATGACAAGTATGCATTCTTTAGTTATCTAAGTATCGTGTTTTATACTGAACGCTTATTGTACTCTAGCGCTAAAATATGATCACCGCTAAATTTGTAGATTTACAGTATATTTTGTATGTGCTGAGGCGGAGAGGTATTTGACTCTGAGTAATATTTCATATTGACTGTTTCTTATTTGCGTTCGGTGTAAAACAAGAAATAATGATCACGTCGAGGATATTTGATCATGATGAGATTTATACTGAAGAACAATCACACATAGGAGACTGACATAAGGTCACATTACTCAGTCAACATAGCGACGATACATTAAGAAACTATCTGAATAGTATAATCGAGAACGGTACACTGCTGGTCTACGAACAAAGAGTTCTTGAATTATCCCTCAACAAAAATTGAGCAAGCAACAGCTACATCAAAGGTCATTCCCACGGTAAAACAGTTCCATACCTTGTACATTGGGACTAGTTAAATAACCATGAAGACATTTGAAAAGCCTTCTGTTTGGCTGAAGTACATGTATGATAAGTCCTTAAAGCCAAATACCCATACTCATAACAGCTATCTCTCCTTCCTCAGCTTCATACGTCGGCATGAACATACAGAATGGTAATTTTGGTTACCCCACCTTTCCTAACTTTCCGACAAACATATTATGATAGATTTGGCATATTAACAAATAATTTGTCGTTAAACCTGGTTCCGTATTCATGAAACAGTTCTCATGCTCAAGCATGCATTTTGTGCTAAAACCAACTTTCTTGTAACTAGCTAAATCATTTCAAACAATTAAAAACTCAAATGTAAACATTGAAAACAGTATTCTGTTTAAGTCTCTTCAAATTATTTTCCAAATCATGGACAAAATAAGATTTATTTATTAATTTACAACCAGAACAAGAATTAAGTCTTCAGCAAAAAAATCATGCCTGAGCATGATAATCAGTTTCATGAATATAGGCCCAGGGTTTTCTACTGGAAATGTTTTCATCTACGCTGCATACGTTTACTACTGTCGTCTTAACAAGATCTCCTTCTATAGAACAGTACTGCCGCGATTCATCTTTTTTTTATCGTTGATCTACATACGTTCATGGAATAGAAAGGTGATGTCTTTATTCACAGGTGTTCTTTTGTTGACGGCTAACACTGTGGTGGTTTGTTTTTGGGGCTCCGTGTTTACTGTTGTCTTCGTATCGAATTCCAGTTTCGAATTTTTCAGAGTGTGTTGATTTATGGTATATTTTTTCAACTTTACTTACTAAGATAATACTGTTGCTGGGAAGACATGGCAAAACGTAATTGCATAGAAACTTTTGCCTCCAAACAATTGAAAACATTAATATTAATTAGCTTATGTTGCGTAACAACGCAAATAATATTGCGTTTACAGTATTTTTCATGTTTTTCTATCTTTCTTTCCAAGCTACCGTAAGATCACATATGTTCTGTAATTACATTTCTATTGACATCTACCATCACAGAAATTACTTACGCGATTAAGTTTATTTTTTGCTACTTATATATACACATATAAGTTGCGTTATTAAAATGTGATTAAGAATCAATGATACTGGGATGTCTTCGGAACAGGTGTATCTGTCAGCAGGTAATAGGTTCTTTATGACTATTGACCAATGAAAACCGGAATTACAAGTCACGTGATAATAATACTATTATAAGGTGTGTTGAAGGAAACTAGTCCATCGAGTCGGGATAGCAATAACTTTGCAATGCTACGTGGCAACACCAGCAGTCATGACACCTTTGTAATGTAAATCGTAACCAACATAAAAATGCTGTCTGTTGGAATTACCATGATTCAATATGCTATACAAGCAATGCTATAGTAATTATCCAGCTAGTCACAGCGTAAACAGACAAATGACGACGTACAGACGCCATTATATACCTATTGCACTACAATGAAACCAGCTGTCTCCGAAATGCATTTACATTTATCTAGCATGTTGATATGGTAAAACTTTTAATGAAGGAAACACAATTAGCTTTATTTAGCTCGAATTATGATTTCCATTTACAGATACGTGTTCCCATTTAGACAAGAAATTTAAATGTCTATGCGTTATATAAGCGTCACATTTCTAATGTAATGGACATCTGGCGTTGTTGTTACTATTTTAATACTCTGGGATGCCAGCAATTAATTACAACGATGTCTTAACTTGCATTAACAAGATGTATTTAATATAGGATTATTTTCAAATATCATGAAGTCATCTCAAATTGAACTTCTTGTAAAACTTCAAGAACCTAAAATAGACAGGAGCTATACCAGAGATGAGACAAAATATCATCCTGTTGACGACAAGGTAGGGCAAGCAACCAATTGAATAGAGAAAGGTACATTTGTCGAATATCGTTCGTCTACTGCACGAGTCAGAGATGGTAAGTATGTATTTGGGATGTCTAGTGTGGTTTGGTTAAGCTTCGATATTCGATTTCTCTACACCCGGTATCCTTACTCCAGCAGTGGGTATGGTCATCAGGGAAGATAACTATATCGCCAATGTCCGTTATCCTTACTCCAGCAGTGGGTATGGTAATCAGGGAAGATAAGTATAGCGCCAATACCCATTGTCCTTACTCCAGCAGTGGGTATGGTCATCAGAGAAGATAAGTATAGCGCCAATGTCTTTCAATATATTCGCAGCGGTAAGACATCATCGGAGCGGTAAGGGCTATTGTTCTGTGGAGTTTTTGAACTACAAACACTGCCGTTAGCTGAATGTGTCGTTCGATATATCTAACTAATAATTCAATTTGGGTTTAATCTGTTAGTAATTAATAAAGAAATAGCCCGTCATTACTGTATTCATCAAAACAATTATTTAGTTAGACACTAATATTTTACTGTTACAGTGTAACCCGTCATAGCCGTCGTATATCTGTAATCGCCTTTCTTAAACAAAATACCAAATAAAACATGTTTATTCGGAACCTTCTTTCTAAAACAATATGTTTGATGCTACATAGTGTCGGACAAATTTCTGTTCTTGAAACTGATTATAATTTGGAAGTTTAAATGCAATATGCTCTTTTCCTTGCTTATGAACATATAAACATTCTGTAAACAGCTATGTTGAGAATTGTAGTAAATCTTTACTGGCACTATATACTGTGAATATGTGTATTGTGGTATTTCAAATCGTAGATCTCTCTTGCTTGTGACAGGAGCCGTCATAAAGTATGCGCATGTGTTGCAGAAACAGTTTCCGGTACATGTACAGATCCAAACACCATAACTGTGTACTGTCGGTCATAATCTGTTTGATCCAGCAATGTCACGTTTCTGTGTTTTACTCTGATTCTCAAATTAATTTATGTTGGTGGTCATAGAGGGGATGGAAGATTTATAATTCCCATGAAATCATTTCTCGTTACAAACTGACGATGTGGTATATTTTGCCCTTGGGTAATGACGATGTGGTATTTCTATCTCAAACATGACGTCGTGACATATTTTGCCCTCGTGTGTTTATGTTGGTGTGTAGTTGTCTTTGTGTGTTGACGATGTGGTTCATTTGTTTTCCTTGTGTGTTGACGATGTGGTTCATTTGTTTTCCTTGTGTGTTGACGCTGTGGTGTATTTTCCCCTTAAGTGTTGACGTTGTGGTATATTTTATTCATGTGTGTTGACGCTGTGGTATATTTTGTCTCTGTGTGTTGACGCTGTGGTATATTTTGTCCCGGTGTGTTTACGCTGTGGTATACATTGTCCTAGTGTGTTGACGCTGTGGTATATTTTGTCTCTGTGTTGACGCTGTGGTATATTTTGTCCCGGTGTGTTTACGCTGTGGTATACATTGTCCTAGTGTGTTGACGATGTGGTATACTTTGTTGAAACATGACTGCGGTATATTTTGACATTGAGTGTTGACAGTGTTGTATATTTTGTCCAAATGTCATGATGTTGATATTTATATTCTGTCCTTTTCAGTTGACGTTGTGGTAAAATTTGTCCTTGCGTATTGACGCTGACATAGTTTGCATGTGTTGGTTGATGCTTTGGTATATTTCAAACTTGTTTGTTGAAAATGTAGTATATTTTATTCCTGGTGTTGACGATTCGGTATGTTTTTTCCTGGTGTTGACGTTTAGATATGTTTTTTTCCTGATGTTGACGATTAGTTATTTTTTTCCTAGTGTGGACGATTAGGTATATTTAATTCCTGGTTTTGACGATTAGGTATATTTAATTCCTGGTGTTGACGATTTAGGCATGTTTTTCCTTGTGTTGACGATTAGGTATGCTTTTTCCTTGTATTGACGATTAGGTATGTTTTTTTCTGGTTGTGACGATTAGGTATATTTAATTCCTGGTTGTGACGGTTAGGTACGTTTTTTCCTAGTGTGTAAGTACTGTGATGATCAGGTTAAATCTAACATCATATAAATGACTTAATATTCGCATCAAAATTATCGGGAGTTTATTACAAGCAATACAAAAAACAAAAACAACATTTAAGAGTAACTGGAATGCCATTTTATTGGTAAGTCGTCTACTGAAGTGTAAAAGAGGGAAATGCGGGGCCCTCCTCGTAGCCATGACGAAATCACGGGACCCTCTCCTCCATCCGGCTTTACAAATCAACAAAAGTCAATATTCAATTACATTGTATCTTTCTGTAAATAAAAACCTGTCTATGGATTATTTTTTGTTATATTTTAAAACAATTTTCTCATAATATTTGCCATAATATAATTCGAACAAACATTTGTTAAAGTTACCTCCCTTAGGATGAGAAATAAGAAGCTTAATTAGACTGACCGAGAGTCTTTTTTCAAATTGTGCGCTACCTTCCTTAGATTTATAAGAATACGATTAAAGTATGACAAAAAACAATAAAAAATACTAAGTTATTGAAAATCATTTCTCGAGGTTTGATTCAGTTTTTCGTTGACAGCATAATACCATACTTTATAGGATGGTGACAAGTTTAAGTTAAACTACAATAATAAACATTATGCTTGTCGCCTTGTTCCTTCGAAGCGGGCACAGCACGGGAAAGACAGACACATCATAAATATAGGATCTTGCTCATATAAAGCGCATTCCTATGCCTCAGCACTCAATCACCAGTGAGCTGAACACACAATTTGCACCCGCTATTACACAAACAAAATTGACAATATCCAACAAGACTCGTACCCTTTTTCCTTATTTTCCCATTTGTTTTATGGCGCCATCTACCGGAGAGAGATATACCAATGGTCTGTAACTCAGCATGTCAAAAACCGGAAGTTATTGAAGAATCGGTGTTTTTAGGAATGCAAATATTAAACATGTGCTAATATTTTTTTAAATTCAGCAAAATTCCAGTAATGAAGGGTTTCATTGGAATGCTCAAATCACATAATTTCAAAATTCAAATTTCAATGTTTAATTAGTGTAGTGAAACATCTAAAATTTAGGTCCTTGATTTTTTAGGAATTGAACAGACAATTGTGGACAAATCGGAAATGAAGAATGGTATGTTCTTGAACTAAATGTCCAAGATGAAAATCGCTTTAGAATGGATGTTTACGCTTCCACAGGCTTGAGATGATGAGAGTTATTTCCCTTGGAATGACACACTTCTGTCTCTAATAGTAAAACTATATAATTATAAAGGTGAAAAAAGTCCTCGTTTTCCAAAAAATTGTCTATTGCATAGTATCCAATAGGATGAGATAATTGCGTATTAATAAGATTAAAACATTAAATAATTTCTGAAGAAAACGTCTAAACGGTCTGTGCGATTGTAAAGATATAAGAAGATCAATTGAAGAGAGAAAGAACGATGGATAAAGAGCAATATGATGATAAGTCTTTGAAAACCCGAGACCAGGTAACAAAAGGTCACGTGACGTTATCCTGCAGCATCAGCAGCTTGATGTGTTGTGTTACCGGTGTTTCATCATTTGGATAAACTCTGAAAGTAAAATTAACATAGATTGTAATCATTCATGCTATACAAGGACATACTGTAATTTACGTGTTTCGTGTACTTTTCTCGGCTATAGTTTACCATCGAGAATGAGACCACGAATAACTAAAAACATTTTATAGCATCTTTCTTTATTCAATTTTACACTCACAGACCGACCTAAAAGATTATAAAACCTCGGAGGAATCTTCCGAACGAGAGTACGATATTAATCGATGCTATTATTCGTGGTATACCTTTCAGCTAATTTTGTATAATTGGGATTCAACTCAAATATCAATTCATGACACTTTCAAGAATCATGCAAACTTGGTATTACATGTACATGCAAATATATTACTTTCAAAACTTCGGCGAATACATCTTTGTCTCAAGAGAATGACGTCACCATGGACATATTAGCCAATCTCAATTAGGGTAAGTTTATATCAAATCAGGGATGTAAATATCAGATATAAACACGTATATAGAGGACAACACGTAACAGTTAGAACAACACACATTGTCAAACTTTTGAGGACAGTCAGCCCTTCATCGAGACACAAACATTTATCAATATCATTTAACTCAAAACACAACGAGCAAATAATTTTGTATTTCTTTAAAACAGGCTGAGCATTTAGAATAACACCTAACACAAACGTTGCTAGAAATGTAAATGATTTGACAAGATTTATGATGAAAGTTTCCTTTATATATTTATAGTTCTATTAATTATTGATATCTATCGAAAATGTCTGACTGTATACGTATATACGTGACAGATGTTTTACACTATCTGAAATGATATCTTACATATGTCAATACTCGACTAGACTTACAAATGAAACAGACATAGCAGGCGAGATAAGCCAGTTAAAATGACTCAGACATCTACAGTCTACAATATTGTCTTAACCTTGTCATGCTGACGTCGTTACTAATCATAGATACCGCGGAACTGTAAATAACGGCATTTAAGAATCCGGAAAATATCCACATATTTTGCTTGTAAGAATTTACAGATGGCTTAACGTCCTTTTTTGGTAATATTTCACTCTTTGAATGTATATAAAGGTTATTTTTTCTAGAAATATTTCTGAATGTTCAATAAATAACAACAAAGGAAAGCCGTTGAAGACTAATTAAACAAATTCATTTTTGTGAGATATAGTATAAGTATAGTTATTTACTTATATAAAGACTGTAATCGTTGCAAAATTACCTTCAATTCTACCTACACGATTAACCACCACGTTAACCCACATTTACACTAAACCCCGTAAGAGTGCCACCGACTCCAGAAAAAAAAGTTGGCGTTATGAAGGAGGTTTGGTTATAGTGAGATTTAGAAGAAGTAAAAAACTGAATTTTCGAATACGTTGTCGATAGGCGAGATGGCAAATGAATGAGGCCCGAGGTGTTCCGGATGAATTTTAAGTGATTTTTAGTGTAAATGATCACGTGACACTTACCGACATAGTTGATTTGTCCGTCTCCGTCCATGTCGGCCGCCTTCATCATATCCTTGATGTCCTTGTCGTTGATGTGTTCGCCCATGGATTTGAGTACTTGACGGAGTTCGGACGCACTTATCACTCCGTCTCCGTTCTGGTCCATAGCCTTAAAGGCATCGATGTATTCCTGTTTCTCCAGGTCTGATGACAGCCGTTTAGACATCATCACTAAAAATTCGTTGAACTCAATCGTCCCGTTTCCTGAAAAAAAATATTTTTAAAAATCTGTAGAACAAAAAGAAATCACAAAGAAATATTTCGTCTCAAGTATGTACCACAACATGTACACGTACTATTAAATGAAATTCGAAATTTTCAAACAAGAAAAAGAAAAAAAATCATTTTTACAAAACACACATTTATTTATAGATTATTTGAAACAGTAGCAACAACTGTTGCCAGGTGGCCACTAAAGGAAACCGACCAAACACTGGTAAACTATAAAGGAGTTAATCTTAGGTAGATATAACTTACCATATGTTCCAAAGAATGGTTTAAGTTAAAATCAATTCTATTGCACCAAAAGACAAATTGATTGCACAAAAGTTATTGCAACTTACTTACGTCCTTTCCGTTACAAATAAATATATATACAAAATTAATGTGTCACGCAATAGACTAAACACGTTTGTTTACATATATATCAGAACACTTTGAAGAAAACAAGAGACCAAAGAATGGTCGATTAGATTAGCAATTTAAAAAATCAAATCAGATACTAGTTGAATAAAAACTAGAAAACAGTTTATATTGGTCGAAGAAGTATTTTTTATAAGTAATGTTTAATTTCCTTCCAGATTTTTAAATGTCGTAAATAAGATATAAAAGTACACTTGGGAGCACAGATGTCACGTTTGTTTATGTGTCCGTTCAGTGCACTGGCATATACGAAAAATCCAAAGGTTGTAATGAAATAGAGATTACCTGTATCGATTTCGGTTTGTTTTTGGTATCAGAGGACGTTTTAAAATACAATGAAGTTGCATTGCAGCTATCTATTTAAAAAGAGAAATAAATTGTACACAAAAGGGTATTGCATTTTCTCTATAAAAAAACATACTCCTCGAAACTACCAGGACGCGTTGATACAGTGGAAAGTGTAAAGTGGTCCTCTGGCGCCACCTATAATTCTTCGGTAAAAAGAAGGGGAATCAACTCTAATCAAGTTACATTTTTTTCCCGCCATGACGTCGTCGTTTGTGCTAATTATAACGACGTATATATCTCGAAGGATCTCTCATGTTCAAAATAACACGAGAACACTTTGTGGTAATTTAATTTCGAGTGTCTGTGGTGGTACTGGTATATCCCCTGTGACTGTTTATCATACGTAGTGTCAGCGGCGCCGACCTAGTCGGGAACAGATCGACGTTGCAGCCATGTTCTTCATATCATGTTTAAAAACAAACAAAACATTTAAGCGAGGACTTTTTAGCGAGAAATATATTTTATCGCATTCTTTCAAAGGGAAAGGCGATCATGAATTCAAATATCTCGTGAATGTTCATTCATGCACTTTTAAAAAAATAATGATTTGATTCATTGATGGGGCATTACGTCCTTTTTCCGGTTATCATTATAAATACAGTTTAAAATAAATGCTCTCTTTTTATAGCGGCACCTACCGTCAGCATCTACTTCGTGAATCAGGTCCCGTAACTCTGTGTCGGTCGGTGTGTGACCCATGGATTTAAGTACGACTCCGAGTTCTGAGGCGGTGATTCTGCCGTCTCCATCTTTATCAAACATATAGAAGGCCTCACGGAGCTCTGAAACAGAAAATTATAATCATTTCTTAATTCAGATCCCTTTGTCCGGATTTCTAAACATTCGGATTCCGAATGATCTCCCTTCCCTGACGCTGTTTGGTAGCCATTTTGGTTCTGTTCAAAGTTTGAAATATTTCACCCAGATTAACTTCCCTTGCATCAAAACCTTTCAGACTAACAAGTGACCCCTTTGTACAAAAAAATTAATATAAAAATAAGACGCATGGATAGTCTTTAGTCCATGTCGTTAAGGAAGATTTCACAATATCCAATAAAATATCAGAATCCGATGTGTTACAGGTTAGACCGAGAAGCCTGCGGTGTTAATATTATTAAATTTTAACACTTCTTGTCAAACACGATTGTGTCATCGTGCTGAACACAATGTATTTTGAAGGATATATTTGAAGGATTTGTTTTTATTAGTCTTCCTAAAACGAACATGCGAAAGCTGAGAATGAAAAACAAACACATGAAACGATCAGTCTTTTCGAAACAGAGTGACAATAATTCACTTTAGTTGTCATGTTATATTACTATCAAACAAGAAAGTCATTTTAAATTTGATAATTTCGGCTGACGTTTTTATGGATATATCATGAACATATTTCAGCGGACTGACAACTGCATTCACGCAACAGGCATCAGCAGACACATGCAATTTGATACAAACACGATAAAATAGTCCACTACATATGAGAACCGCTTTAGTCGAGTGTAATGTTGGTTATACACGATATTCGTTCTAATACTTATCCATTACGGACTTTAGTTGAGGTGTGTATGTGGTTATATGAACCTGGAAAAATATAAGTATAAACCGAGACGAAGGCGAGGCCGATATCTCTTTTCAGGTTCATGTAACCACATATTCACAGAATTAAAGTCCTTAATTATTAAAATTAGATAACAAATTATCATTAAACAATGTGTAAATTAAGAAAATCGCAAGAAAAAAAATATTGAATTCGACTAAGAGCATCATGACGCATCGATTGAAGTGACGTCATTATACACTTCTTGTTTTGTTTTAAGGTTAACATGAATATTTGTTAACCCCGGAAAGATGATATTCCTATTGACCGATGGTTGTGTTCTCTCTCCTGTAATCATCTTTATTATCACAATACAATGGATATACCTATACAGGACGGCCATATTACCGGTACAGGTATGGCGACACAATTCAAAACGGTTTCAATTCCGCACCTTTTTAATTACTGACAAATTTTATAAACGGTAGCTAGTATCAACCTGTGATTTCCAGAAGCATTTCCTTGGAAGCGGGTTACAACAAGTGTGATACCGATACTTTACACCAGGTAATAAATAGATCAAACTGTGACCAAATTGCTTTGCGGCGCCCCGTGAATAGCTACCTTGGGTTATATCTCCCATTATGGTAATACCAACAAACTAGTGACCTTTCGGCTGCCGTGGTTACCGAATTTAGACTTTATTGGTTTATGTTTCAGATGAAGATCGTGCTGGAATTTGAGCCTTGCGACATTTCCCACTGAAAGTGGAAGCTAAATAAACAACAACAATGTTTCAGTCTAAAGAAAATAGCCCATAAAGACTAATTCTCCCCGATGAAAAGGTTATATTAGAAATAAACATTCGTTTTGAAACATACGGGTTTTGAGAACCTGTATACGGGTGCTGTACCATGGAGATGATTCAACGCGTTTAGGTGAATTATCATGTAATGTGTTAAAGAAATGTTGTTCAATGAAAGGTTGAGAGATTAATAAAATTCCAAGCTTGTTTTCCAATTCCTTCGATTTTATTTTTTGTATTGTGACTGGGTTTATTTGGCGTGAGTTCTTTATCTCTCGCCACAAGTTAAAACACCTACACTCTGTGTATGGCACAGAGCCGTTTCAACCATAAACAATATATATCACCGGTACTCCGTCATTCTACGATCTACAAATTCTCTGTCTGTCTTTCAGTACTTTGTTCCAAAATGTCTGATCAAAATAGGTCTGTTGTGTTTGGCATGCTATTGAGTACTAACTTTCCTCACAAAGAGATTCCCGCCAAACTGACCAAAGGGTATTATAATAGTTGAACCAAAAAAATCTGGACAGCTGTCACATGCAAGTCATGTGATATATACAAAATACAACTATACAGGTAAGGTGATATATATATAAATAGAACTGCAGGTAAGTAATTAAAGGATCACTCCCTGTAACCTATACCACACATACATCTCTTTCACACACACTAAACGATGTGGGCACCTACAAATAGACATGTATACATACAAATTATATAAAACATGATATATTACATGTAATCACTCTATTACATCTATACTGGCCTATTGTATGACTTATTGCTTCAATAACAAATCTTTGGCTATATTTTCAATATGCCAGCGTCATTTCACATATTGCATTGCATACAATACAATTTTAGAAACGGAAAATATTAGTGCATATGTAACATGTATGATAAAATAGGGGCAAGAGCGACACCGGGCATATGACTAAAGATGTGACAATAAAACTTCATTTGAAAACGCAAAACATTTGATATTATTTATATGAAATTGTATTTAAATATTGGAATATGCAAGTAAAATGTCCATTTAGCTATAAGGAGTTAAGGCTGAAAATATGGAAATCTCGAATTTGAGAAATCTTTTCAAAGACCTATACTTTTAAGTTGAAACACTGTGTGTAAAGGACACCGGATAATGCTACCAGGTAGGCAGTGATCACACGAGGTGGACTGTAGTTGAAAGTGAGTTTTTTGTTTCTTTATTTTCCTTACTTCAGAGGCTGTCATGTGCTTGAGGCTTTTTGGATCAATACCTCACATTTTCAGCGTTTACTTAAACCATAGAAAACGTTCATATATGGGTCAATATTTCTTCCAGACTTACAAACACATCGTCTGGTATCGGCGAAAGTTTACGAGTGATAACTATCACGTGTCATAACATTTGTAGTACTTCCCTCCACATATTTTACTGCCTACAACTAAATAAAGATGTATCTACATTACACACATTCATTGTATCAGTGAAAGCATTGTATTAAATGAAATATCGTCAAAAATATTTCGTCGAACTGTACAGCAACTTGTATGTTTGTTTTGGGATTACTGTACGGAATCATGCAAATTGCAAGTCGCCGTACAATGCTATGAAATTATGTCGGCATATTTCTCATAATTTACAATGAGTTTAAATATACATATTAATTAATTATAGGTAGTGAAATTTGTTCGAAAAAAACACAATATTAATTCAGACGTGATAAGTATCACTTGTGAGTTTTCGTCGATACCAGACGGTGTGTTTGCAAGTCTAGAAGAAATATTGACCCATATAGGAATGTTCTCCGTGGTTTAATCCATTGCTGAAAATGTGAGGAATTGATCCAATAAGCCCCAAGAACATACAAGCCTCTGAAGTAAGGAAAATATCAAAAAAAGTCACCTGCAACAGAAGCCCACTTCGTGTGATCATCGCCTGCTTGGTAGCAATATCCGGTGTCGTTAACACTGAGCATGCTGGGATGAAGATAGAGGTCAAATGCATTAAACGAATGACCTTGCCTTACTTACTTGGTTTATTCTGTTACCAATACCAAAAGACCTAACATGATATTGAGCCAGTAGCATGCTAGGATGATGGTCTATCAATTTGGTTAAGATTTATGGTCTCGTTTCAATTTCATAGTCAAAGGCGTTTTAGTATGTATTTTAAAAACTTCCTTTCAATAACCAAAAGGCTTAGGAATATGATAATTGGCTAGTAGCATGCTGGGGCAAATGGCAATCAAGTTGCTTCAAATGAATGACCTTGACCTACTTTTAAGGTCCTGGTATTAAAATATTATTAAATCTTTTAACGGGTTCTTCTGATTAACCAAAGTTCACAGGTAGTGATGTTTGGCTTGTAGCATAATTATGTCAATTTAAATATATTTGATCTTGGTCCAAGTATAAGGTTAATACCAGATGGGCGATACAGGCCTCTTGTTAGGTCTTCCCTTCCAATAAATTGTGTTACTTCTGGTTCTCTTAGTGATTTCTTGTTTAGGCATCATCCACAGGCAATAGCTCACTGTGACCTTGACCTCAATGTCAAAGGTTAAATAATTGTATTCTTTTAAGAACATCTAGTCTGGCCTGTAATTTTTAAATCGTTAAAGATATATTGATGAATCTTGCAGTATATCTGCGTTACCCACAGATGATCATCTTCGCTAGCCAAGTGTTCCAGTGTAGACGAAGCGAACACTTGGCTAGCGAAGATGACAGATGATTTGCAGTATACTGTCAGTAGGTCACTGCGATATTGACCTCAAGGTCAAAGGTCAAATAAGTATTCTTTTCAGTTACATTTAGTTTGGGCTGTAACTTTTAAAATGTTTAAGATATCTTGATGAATCTTGCAGTATCCCAGCGTCATTAGGTCACTGATATTGACCTGACCTCAAGGTCAAATAAGTGCAAACTTTTTCAGGAACATCTTTTCATGCCTGTAACTTTTAAATAATCAAATCATGAAGAAGCTTGGCAGTATATCTGCATCACACACAGACAATAAGCCAATGAGAGGAAATATGCTTTTGTTCATAAAAACAAATCTCTAGTTGATTCTAGAGCAATTTTTATCTTGGCCATCAGCTGCCTTTCAGATGATCACTGAAACTGGTCAGTCAACTATTTTTGTTTAGGAAAAACATAACTTAAAATTTTAAGTTTCCAAGTTGATACTCAATTAATCAGATTTTAAACTTGTTACATGTAATTTGTTGCCCACCACCATCACATTGTGGGCTTCAAATCACCTTCTGTGTCTCTCCTTAATCAATTGTCACCACTATCTCAAAAAGTAACAGATCTTTTTCAAATTTCATATATATACGTTTCCCAGTCAACATCCATCTTAGGTTATGAGAGTTCAAAATTTCACATGTAGGTTCTCCATGGTCCATAGTTGTGCTCATTTTCATTTTAGGACTGATATGGAGAGCAAAATGGCCACCAGTCTTCTTGGATTATGACAGTTCAATTTGTTATTGCTATTTTAAAAGAAGCACCTCAGATTATTCTCATGTAGGTTGCCCATAGTTGTCATTTTCAGACTGATTGGAGAAACCAAGATGGCACCCTGTTAGACATCTTGGATTTTGAGAATTCAAGTTTGTTATTGCTATTTTTCAAGAAGTTAACAGTGTCTTCACTTTGAAAGAAAATCAAAAGTGATCACAAGAAACATTTACTGTTGACAAGACCATAAATCCAACAGATATTAGAGAAAAGATCAAACTTACATAGAGCTAATGAAGATGTTACAATGGTGGGTGCCAAGGTCCTCTAGAATCCCTGGTTTCATTTGTATTCTTTACAAAGCAATATCACCAGAAGGTAACTGGGAGTTCTTCACAAAAAGAGACATTTTCACTTAAAAAATTGGTTAACTTTGTCAAATACATCCAACGAATATTCTTGACTGTGGTAGTTGCTAATGTTTGACTTATATGAAATAAAAAGTAACCCAATTTTGTCTGTTAAAACATTTATTAGAAAACCTGTGGCACATGAGCTACACACTCATCAATCTTTCTAATATTAATAAATTACAATTCTATAACAAAAATATGTAGATCCTACACATGTTATTCCGACTCCTTCACTCTATTCACTTCACTTTCCTGCAGCTAGTGGCAAGAGCCTCATTCAAGTATGGAAACCGATTCATCAATTCAAAATCTAATCCCAAACATATTTTTCTTTCTTTCGTTCTTTCTCCGTTGAGAAATGTTGTCCTGTTCACAACACACCGGTACGTGCCTTTTAGAAGATACACAGATTATATTTATAATTACCTGCAGTACATACACCCCATCAGGCCACAACTGTTCAAACGCATGTTTAGCTGCAAAGTCAGTTAGTACTCCATTTAAACCATACTTTTCAAGTAATATATTCTGGGTTGGTTTAAACTGTATTTTATTCAATACAAAACATGGCACAATGATCCAGCCATTTCTTCATATTAAACCAGCTGGTGGCCTTAGTAGTGTATAAGCTCACCCCTTTATAATAAACAGATTTCAGAGATAAGGATCATATCTAGAAATACATCTTTTCTACATTCAGGTTTGAATTGAGGACCAAGACCAGTGCTCATTTCAGTACCTGTCTATCTAACCACAGGTTAATAGGTTAGGTTTATAGATTGTATAGAGCCTGGGTGACGATGGCTTGTTATATATAAAGTTAGGTTTATAGATTGTATAGAGCCTGGATGACGATGGCTTGTTATATATAAAGTTGTGAGCAGTGAACAGTTGAGTCTGGGGCTAAGTACTTTGTAAACACTACATATATGTATGTCTAATCTATATTGCAGATGTCACAATAATTCTATTTATAGATATATATTAAAGTTTTTACCAAAATATACTTGCTCAATTATTACAAAATGTTGACACATCCTAGATTCAGACCCGTTTGATATTTTAAGTATTCCATTTTATTCAAAATCAGTAAAGGTTAATGAGAGATATGTATGTTGGCATTCCTCTGAAATGGGAAGACAAATTTTCCTAGTGTTCAAACAACCGAAGAATGTTGCAGCATAAATGTTTGAATTTGTTATTGTTTACTAAAATATTTAATATTATGTTAAATCAAACACATGAAATACTGAGGGTTATTCAGCGTGAACTACCATTCTACCCATACAATGCTGATAAATGGACCTTCCACCAACCTTGTATGACAATTAGTGGAATATTGTTACTGTTTCCTTACACATCAACATTACGATACACAAACTGGTACAAACATTGCACACACTACTACTGTAATGATAGACACAAATAGAAAGACAGAAAAGATAGAAGAGACAAATTGAAAGTAAAAAGATGTTTCTTAAAAATTTATGAACATATATAATACTAAATCAGTCCAAAGCAACCCATACCTGGTTTCAGATAACTATTAGAGGATAAATGTAATGACAGGATAAGGAAGAAGTAAGATACGGAAGAGGAAGAGGACAAAACTGTACAATCACATGGAAAACATTGTCATTAACTCATTCACCCCTGAAGACGCATTTGAACTCTTCCAATTCAAAGGTTGGAATAGTTCATTATGAAGTTTCAGGGGTGAATGAGTTAAATTGACCCAATTGTTTAATGTATGGTTAGCTTCACAGCAACTTAACGCAAGCGTTTGAACTAGTATTTTTTGAAATATTTTGAAATTCATAACTAAAGTTGCACGTTTTAGGACCAAAATGATCCTTTAATGACAACGCACACAATAACAGCTGTAACTTTGTATACAGTTATCAAAATTCATATTCTGAAAATTTCTGGTAATAATTATAATGTCTGGTTAGGCTGACCAAGCATATCGAACAACCTTTCCCAGAACGGTGTAACTGGTTCTCAAACTTTGTTTAACTCAGTCACCCCTGAAATTTCGTAATGAACTATTCCAACATTTAAATTGGAAGAGTTCAAATGTGTCCTTAGGGGTGAACAAGTTAAATTGATAGCAAATTAAAGGTACAAGCGAGTGACTGTTGACATAGTATATCACTGTGATTACTATACTGCCATATCGATATTAAAAGTATAAACATTGATACATAAACACAAAAATCAAGGGATTTATAAATTCAGTTTTATCGAATATCAATTTATCCCTCGGCGTATTAGTCCTATACTTTGATATTGCTCGTTTGATGTTGATGTTCTTGTTATTGTTAAACTAAAAACAAACGACGAAAATTCCGGCTCATACTTAAACGCATAATTCAAATTTAACCGCACTGCTTTGTTAAGATAATGAACTTGATGCGACTGCATCTATAAGCAACGACTGAATTATCATTTTAACTGTAAACAAACCAGAACAACAACCATTCCAAAAAGTTCAAGTCAGAGTCGGACGGAATGGACAGTATGTCGTGTTGGTGATTGAATGATGCTTCGGTTATTGATTAAGTTAATTAAGTTATGTTCTAACTAAATTGAAATCTAGTAACTTAACTGATTAACAGAAACCTTAATCACGTTCTTTATATGGGGAAACATTAATATTTCTTTCCCTTAGGCTAATCATGGTCCACGAGGGAGAATTCAGAGAAACAAATACGCGTGTTATTAACTAACGCAACTGTTAACACTTTAATAAAACGCGACATTATACAGCAGTGTAAAGGAAAAGAAATGTTTGTATATTCATAACCCTAAACTCAATGATGTAAAGGTAATATTATAGCGCGCGCCGGGACAACATGATCAGGCACGAGAGAAACTTGGGGATCTATTTTGATGTCATGTCATTCTGATCCAAATACTTAGTCTGCTGTATGGATGGTATGCTAATATACTATCTCCATGCCCATGTTGTAAAGACAAACAACACATGCCTACATGAAACATCAGCAGACATTATATTGATTGCACCCCAAGCACTTGAGTGTGGTCATTGGTAAAATAGTAATTTTAAAAGGTCCGTTCCGGAATCTAATCAGATTCGCATTGTATACACTATGTATTGATATGGTTGTTATAAAAGTTAGAATATCATTATTTTTGTTGATCATTCTACCGTTTTGTTTTTAATGGACCAGGTGCATTAAGGGCTATTTTTGGCCCCCACTTTGGATTTCCTTAATTTGTATACCAATTTTACATGGACATAGGACATTTATAAACAAATGCAGTTTCAAGGAATTCCGACATTGCGTTGCCTAGCAACACAGCAGGCAACCCACCTATCATATACAGTATATATGCCCATTTTAGTGGTCGGTGTGTATCATAACATTTTGTATGAACTGTTTGTTAAAAAGAGTTTCCAAAGTTGTAAAATAATAATTGTTTAATTTGAATCTTGCAATATGCTTGAATACCACCTTATTTTCCTTAGCAACCAATTTCTCGCGTTAGCAACCAATATTTCTGTATATCAACGGTACATAAATTATATTGCATATACAGTACGCATTAAAATGTATGTGCACAAGCTGTGTACATATTCACGTACTCAGAATCTGGCACATGTGCAGATCATACGTGTACACACTGTATACTATATTTAGTAAAGTGTTTAACTCTAACTGTCACGTCCTTAAATGACCTTAGCTGTTGATTGGATCTTAAACCCTGTACACCAACCAACCAACTCTTACTGGTTACGTCATCAATATTAACCCGTGTTTAGTAATGAAGAGTTTGTTCTTGGTATTGTTTTATCAAATAAAAACTTACAATTACGTGTATTTAAGTTATAAGTATAATAGGTATCAACAAAACCTACACCTGTTGCAAATTAGTAGATCTGTATGTATTGAACCTGTATACATTATACAATTATGGACTTTTGTGCTGGTGAATATGATGTGATATGAACCTGAAAAAGTGATATTGACCGAGGCGAA
>JAUMHH010164888.1:0-17033 GCA_032359455.1 Chlamys rubida | reverse complement strand
AAGGTGCTATGTCTTACAGACGGGCCTTGTTGTTATATTACAGACGGGCCTTGTTGTTATATCACAGACGGGCCTTGTTGTTATATTACAGACGGGTCTTGTTGTTATATTACAGACGGGCCTTGTTGTTATATTACAGACGGGTCTTGTTGTTATATTACAGACGGGTCTTGTTGTTATATTACAGACGGGTCTTGTTGTTATATTACAGACGGGCCTTGTTGTTATATTACAGACGGGCCTTGTTGTTATATTACAGACGGGCCTTGTTGTTATATCACAGACGGGTCTTGTTGTTATATTACAGACGGGTCTTGTTGTTATATTACAGACGGGCCTTGTTGTTATATTACCATATTTATCTGGATACATTGGTCCCATTCTTAAGACTACATTTGACTGACAATTTTTTGAAATTTTATTAAGCTGTTCTACACAATATAAATTTCTGTGGACCAACATTTTTGACATGAAATACAACATAAACGTAATTGAAACTAAAATTTGAAAAGGGGTTGCCATTGAAGAAAATAACATTTTCTGGGACTTAGAAACGTAATGTATCGGTATCCTTCATTTCACAAATGCAGAATTTGTGATCCAGTTTTAACACAGTAGTTAACTTAAGTACCAGTAGATAAGGCTGGTTATTAACTAGTAGAGTAGATGAGATTTTGACCAGAGTAGTGAAATAGGCGAGATTTTAACAGACTAGAAGAGTAGGTAAGCTTACAGATTTAGTGAAGCTGGTGACATGTTCACTACAGACCAACAAATAGGGATTAAAAACAAATCACAAATTGAATAAAAACACACACAAATTTTGTTGATGGAACAGCATTAAAATTTCCTCCTTGTACTTGAATTGATATTTGTTCTTGCTTTAGTACATGGAGAATTTGTCAAAAAAATTGCAAGGGACAATGAAGTTGATGAAAAAAATAGTATCAGTACAAAGATTGCTCTGAACTTCCATAGTTATATTAATGCTGTCTGTGTTTAAAAAAATTTAAATTTGTAAATGATTCTGTTAATTTATATATTCATGTTTTCGATGATTCATATTGCACTGTAAATATTTCTTATAACTTGTTTCACAGAAAACAACAAGGAAATCTTCAATCATTTTTCAATTGTTTCATAGAAAGCAACAAAGAATTCTTCAATCATTGTTCAATTCTAACATAATTTCAATTCTTAATAAATTTAATGGCATATGAAACTACGTGAGATTACATTGTGAGATTTATTTTTGTACTCTTCAGTGCCATCATGTCATGTTGCTGTACAAACATCTATAACACTATACTTTGCATGTCTGATTTTTTTCAAAGATTTCTTCATTCTGCTGTATCAAAAATTGTGGAAAAGGGTGAATTTTGTTAAGTGAACGGATTTCTTCGGTCAGCTTCTTTAAATGTTAAATGAATGATAACAATAGTAAGATATCATGTTTGTTGCCAAATTGTATAAAAGATGTGTTTGTTTATAACTGTTGGTGTCTGTGTCTCTATGCTGATACATTTAAGATTACACAAGAAGTAGAACTTGAACTAGAGCGAGTAAGCGTAGTAGAAGAGAGTGTGTTTTTCTATGTAAAGTTCTTATGAATGTTATCCATATCTTGTAAATAACACATTTAATGTTTATGATTTAACCCTTTCACCCCTAGGTAACATTAGTATACATTGATCTGGACGAGTCCATTATGGTCTACAGTGGTGAAAGGGTTAAGAGAAACTTTCCTCTGTGACTGTAAACTTTGATACCTGGTTTGTGTATCATTTTGACTTAAGATATTCCTGATTCAAATGAAAAACAGCTCAGATATATACTGTAAATTACTTTTACATCTACTAATTAGTTACATGAACTGTGCCTGTATTGGCAACACGTCGATTCACAATTGAGATGATGCTTTATTGGTGATTGTATTTATATCTGAAAAGATTTTTCACAAAAGATTTTAAATTCTTCAAAATATTTAAGATTATAGAAATTTTGTCTTTTTATCGATTCTAGAAACAAATGTATGTATTTCTACTTTTTATTATATATATGTTAAATTTCTGCTTATACTGTAAAATAGAGAAAAAAAATGATGATAAAAATGAATTTGATAAAGCATTTTTTCGTCTTTTTTTGCAGGAAAATGATTACATACAAATTCTGTAGCTATAATTTTAATTTTGAAGTTATTTGTTTTCAGAAGTTGAAAGTTTATTGTTTTCAGAAGTTGAAAGTTGAGTGACTGTTTAATGCTGTTAATTTTTGAAGATTTGATGTTGAAGGGAAAATTTGTAATTTAACAATGATTATAAAGTGTTAAATCCAGTGCTATGAGCATTTATTTGTTTAATGAGTCAAAATCAATAAAAATAATGTTCATTCCGTTATTTTATGCAGTATAATTGTAATGGAAAAAGCTGTGGAAAGTTTGAATTTATCTAATGTTGTTACAGATGAGATTCTTTATACATGTGATGATGTTTTCGGTTTGTGACATGGGACCCGAGATAGGATTACCGTGTAACAGATGAGATTTGTTGCCTTTTTGAGATATACGGCTATGTTAACAACGTAACATGAGGGTTTGTCTTTGTTTAAATCCTGACTGATGAGATTTTTCTATCAGACATGATATTGTGTCTACCATATGACAGACAAACTTTTGTCTTTTGTAATAAGTTTTTGTCTAACATGTAACATTAGGGTTTGTCTTTCAAGACAGATTTTGTCTAATATGTAACAAAGTCTTTCAAGATGGACTTTGTTTCGGATGTAACTTGGAGTTTTGTCCGTTGTAACAGGATTTGTCTAAACTACTGTTGAGGGTTTGTCTTTTGTGATGCATTCTGTCTAAGATGTGGTAACATAAAGTTTCAAGAGGAATTTTGTCGAAGAGGTAACAATGTTTGTCTTTGTCACAGATTTTGTCGAAGATGTAACTTGCAGGTAATGGTTTGTCGTTCATGACAAAGACTTTGTGTACCATATATGTTTATAGAAGAGGATTGTCTAGTACAAGTTTTATGATGTGTGATATAAATGTTGTTATTCTGTGCAAGTCTTTATTGTATTGTTGAAATATAGTCCTTATTTCATCTTCTGCTATATTTTTTTGGTGGGGGGGGAGTATAACAGCTACGGAAATATTCTAATGCAGTCTGTTTATACTTCACTTTGTGGATATTTTTAAAATAGTGACCTATTGCTATCCGTCGTCGTCCGTTAACATTTTACATTTTCAACTTAAGCTGAAATACTGTCAAAGGGATTTCGTTGATACTTCATGGGAATGTTACTGACAACTCCCTGACCAAGTGTTGTTATTTTTCGGGTCGATCAGAAATCCAATATGGCCACCACGGAGCCATTTTGAAAAACAATTTCAAGTCAAGTTCTACTGGGCCAATTTAACTGAAACTTGGTAGGAATGATCGACTCATGGTCCTGGCAAAATGTGTTTCTTTCAGGTCCATCAAATATACAATATGGCCGCCATGGTATATAATATTCCAATATTCACTGTCATGATATTGTTTTACTTATTAGAGGGGTTGATAAATGGTTATGTTCAACTTTGACTTAACATTTTCAGCATACTGTAAGTGGTTAAATTGTGTTAAAAAAACAAAGGACAAATGTTTTTTCACACTTAATCACAGATATTGTCAATTGTGTTTAACTAAATTTTAACAGTGATGTATTATTTAGCAGACATATGTATGTTGTATTCTGATTAAGTCTGCGAAACTTACTTTCTTGACAAATGTAAAATTTAAATAATGTTCAACTAACTCAATTAATTTACTTGTTCTAAAGTTATTCCTGAAACCAAAGTTCCACTGTATATCATCATTTTACCTGCCATTAGACAGAAAGTTTGCTGGAACATTTTACTGTAAAAAGCCAATGAGCTTACATCTGTTGTATCACAGGAGCATTCTCTACAAACTTTGTGTGGTTGTCAAGCTTTCGTAAATATTGAATACGGGAAAATATTTTTCTTCCTACTCTGTTAATTTCACATTTCATAACACACACACTATGTATAGTAAACTGTGTACATCAATTTATTAAATTAACCCTTTCACCACTGTAAACTATAATAGGCTTACCCAGATTAATGCACAGTTGAGTCTACTCAATTTACATAGGGATGAAGTGGTTAAAGATCTGGTAAACTGCTTGGGCTATTTTTCAGTGTACAGTATAAATTGAGGATCGCAAGTAATTATTTGCTTATCGTTAAAACTAATCTGCATAAACTAACGTGCACATGTATATTTGTCACAGAATACTTATCAAGCAGTATTTTCTAGTCAGATTTCTTTACCCTAACCTGACGAGATAAATTGATCTAAAGAAGAAGTTTAGGGAAAAAGAAATTTGGAATAAATATTTAAATGTGTTCCAGTAAAACAACAAACAATGCAACTCTGATTAACCCTTTCACCACTATAGACCATAATGGAGCCTCCATATCAATGCATGGTAGAGTCTACTAAAGTTACTTTGGGGTGAAAGGGTTAACAACCAATTAAAGCTGCTGTCCTCCACCTCGCACCACTGCCAATCCTGGTGGAGCACCTCGAGGAGCAAGATAAATTCAGAGGTCGTTAAAACGTTTCACCCCTATGCAACTTTAGTAGACTCTCCCGTGCATTGATCTGGAACAGTCCATTATGGTCTACAGTGGTGAAAGGGTTAAATAATAAATGAAAATGAATCAAATGTGTTCATTGATATTCTAACCATGCAAAATATTCAGAGAAAATAATATTTTTGGAACAATGCAGCTTTTAAGGTATGGCATTAATGACCTCATACTCAATAATTTATACATTTTTACACAATCATGGTTCAATACATTTTCTGTTTACTGTTTCTATTACATCACAGTGTTCTCTTCATTTTCATAAAACCCGTTATTTTTGCTGGTCATTATGAGTTGTATAGATATAACCTTTTGAAAACTTTAAACTCTGCCAACTTTTTCCTAGATAATGTAAGTGGGTTATTTTCAAAGAAAAGCAAATTCACTAATTCAATATGAAAGTGAATATTTCTGATAAAGTAATTAAAAGTAGCAGAAAAGTATCTTTCCACAATTTTACAAAATCAAAACTATATTTTAGGCTAATCTGTCTTATAATGTAATCATAAAAAAAGATGTCTCTTAAAAAATGTTTAATTTAATGCATAATTTATTCTTTCTATTTATGTTTTAAAACATTTGTTTATTTAGTGTTAAAAAAGTGCAATTGGATTAAATAATAATGTAGTTTTTGTATAACTGTAAATAATAGTTTGAATCAAGTGACCCAAAATACGTAAATTGTATTCATGTTTATAAAGTCTTTCAAAGAATCGTTTTATTTCCTCATAAACTTTGTTGTGTGTGAGTGTGCAGAGATATAAGTACTATTATATTGAGGAATCATCAAGGTAAATTTTAGTGTGAATGTAAAAATTTTACACTCTGATCAATAAAGAATGATATTGGTATTGCTTTGTTTGGTTTTGATTTGTAGATGTTATGCATATGTCGGCCGCTGTGGTATGCTCGAGTATGTAAAGTGTTGAAAATACGCTTCTCATTCCGTTAAGTAAAAAGGTGTGCAACTATTATATGGTAAATGGGGGAAGATATACTTGTTTAACAGGCAGTAAAATCTTAAGGACTTCCCACCCTTCGTAATACACAATGTTTTTCTTGTCCTATTTTCGTGTCGTCATTTCGTGTAAATTATAGTAACACCGGGTAAACAATAGTACACGTGCGTGACGATGATATGTCAACACCCGATATCGAGACTTAACCTGGAAATGTTTAACCACACGAACTTCAGAAATAAAGCTAATTATGATACAAAGACATTAATTAACTCACGGGAAGATGCTGACATAAGAGCAGACGACTTCAAGAAGGTCGTATATGAGGCGCATGGAATGCAGACTGATGTGTTTTGTTTACCGACCTCGCCTGTACATATCACGTGCTAACATGTAGTTCACAAGCTGTGGGTCACTAGGACTTTTGTTGTCGATCGAGTTACGCTCTGTGAGATAAATAATTTCAAAAATAGTGGTTTGTAAAATATCAAGATCCCTATAAAATGCAAGTGCTGGTGCCTGCACTTGATAACGGTATACCATGCGATAGCCTATGGTTATATATGTACCCGACATGTAAATATACCATGCGATAGCCTATGGTTATATATGTACCCGACATGTAAATATACCATTTTCGAGATGTGTTTCAAGGTTTCATTAGCATACCTGCCAACTCTCTCTATCGAGGAGACTTCCTTTTTTGGACCCAAAAATTGAACATTTACAACCAGTAAATTTGATAAACTTTTCCTATATTTCCTACAAGATCAAATGATTTCAGATAAAAAAATAACTCAAAAGATGCCATTTTGAAATACTACTTTTTCCCTAGGGGGCATACACACATTTATGTTTTTGAAATCTCAGCATGCGCAATCAATTAGTGTAAACACGCAACAAAATCCAAACTCACAAGAACATGTGGAAAGATAACAGGAACTTAGCAACAACAACCATCACAAACACCTTAAAAACAAATGGCACAGAAGTGGATGCGTCACCTGTACCAGTTTAGGAGAAATGATGGCCGAATCCTAATACGATATACACAATAAAAGATTAATACTCTATTCATATAATTATTCTGTTGTGTTATATGATTAGATCACAGCAGTTTAGATATTTGTGAACAACAATAGTGGCCACTAGAGCGAGTCCTATTGAGTTTCCGATCCTGCTCAGAATCAAATTGAAGTGGCACATTGGCACTATAATTATGTTAAGAAAGTTTCCTGAAAATCAAAGAATTATTGAAGAGCTTGCACATACAGTTAGCTTTAGGTGCCAAAATCAAGGTTTTCTCAGGCAATCATTGGATCTGGCTCCAAATCAAACCTGTGGGTAAATGGCACTCTGAATTTATAGAAGGTTCATGAAAATCAAAGAATTTCTTGAAGAGCTTTTAAATAAACAAGATGAGGTGCCAAATTCTAAGATGACCTTAGGGCAGTCAAATTGAGTTTTGGATCTGGCACAAAATCAAACTTCAGTGGGAAATTAACAGGATAAATATAAATTTGTAGGACGTTCCATGCTAATCAACAGTTGTTGCACCTAATTCTGTGTGTATGCCAACAGATGATCCCAATAGGTCGCTTCACAGGTAAACTCTAACAGGAGTCAAAACCAGGGGCTCCAGAAAGGTAAGCAGAGCAGGTACATAAATATTAAGGATTCCTGCACCACTGCCAAAGCCGTTATCATATATAAAATATTTTCCAGCAGGAAAATAACTATGATTATCATTTTTAAAAAGAAAATCATACCATGTGGACTTGCAATAGGGCAAGACCAGGGCCTGTATTCATGAAACCGTTCTCATGCTCAAGCATAGATTCTGTGCTCAAACCTTCTTTTTTGCAACTCGCTGAACTCATGTAAAACGATCACAAAGTCAAATGTTAACATTAGAACAGTATCTGGCCTTAAGTCTCTTCAAAACGTTTCCAAATCATTGATAAAATAAGATTTATTTAATAAGTTATAGCAAGAACAAGAAATTAGACTTGAGCACAAAATCTATGCTTGAGCATGAGAACGGTTTCATGAATATAGGCACAGGATTAAAACCCCGGACCTCTGATCATATACTACCACTATGATCAACCAAGTGACCCTGGCCCATTGGCACAACAGTTACATGTATAAACAACTACATGTAAAATGAAAATTAGGCGAGCTTTCTGTGTATACGGAAATCTACAGTGGAACTACCTAGTGTCTTGCCTGCAGTGGGACAGGGACCCTTAAATGAAATATAACTTGTTGGTGGGGAGTAAAAAAGACATACAATAAACACTGTTTTACCATTTTATTCCACCACACACCTGGTTTACATTCTACATAACACACACCAGTAAGTATACTGACTCCTCAACAATACAGCAGTATTTAACCCTTTCACCCTTAGGTAACTTTATTAGACTCTACCATACGTGTATCTAGATGAGTCCATTCTGGTCTACAGTGGTGAAAGGGTTAATGAGGCAGGTGAATCCCAGGCCTGCTTCAAGGAGTTATCGTACTCTGCAAGAATTAAAGAACTACTGTATCCCGGGAAACTTTCGCCCCATCAAATATTCGCCCTTCACCAGTGAAATCTATGTTCACTCCATGTTAATGTCATCCTTCATGTGCTGTTATCACCTATGGTATGTTGGCCACTTATATATGCTGTCATGATATATTTGCCCTCATCGCAGAAGGCAGAAAAAAAGGCGAAAGTTAAACTGTGGTGAAGATCTCCTGGTACATGTAAACAGTACGTTGTCTTTGCCAGGGTACGTACACATTGTGGAGAATGCATGCACCTTCCTTTCACTAACCAGGTTTTCCGAAGCTGCAGCAGCCTGGAGTTGGTGATCACATGGTGTTCCCTTCTTCTGATTATGTTACCCAACACAGATATCTCCTCACACAGCTGAGCTGAAGTCGGGAGGGGGGGGGGGGGGGGGGTGTTTAAGCCTCTTGGCCCATTAAAATATGATGACTTTGTAATAGAGGAAAATGCAGCATTTCCTCTTGGTGTTTTGTTCTTTGTGCCTTTTTTTCAGTTTCAGTTGCCATCTCCAGACTTTCTGATCTGTGTGACGATCAGTTATCTGGGGGGAATAAGGGCAGGGTGCCGCATGGGGGTCGGGGTGGATACAAGGAGATGAGACATTCTGGACATACATAATTTCTCAGAGATTATTATCTGGTCAGCGAGTCTTACTGACCCTGTTCTTGATGGCCTCCTTCATTTGTCCATCTCTTTTGGGGGATATCCTTACTTTTGAGGACTCTGAGGGCTTACTCTGAGGTTTCCATTCTTCGTTTCTGCTCTAAACCAGTTTAACCTAACAGTTAAAGGCCACAGAATAGAGTAGGGAGGCAAAAATCATCCTGGCCAAAAAAGTTATATAGTTCTTAACTCGCCTTAGCTTTGAATCTGCAGTCCAGCCTAATGCAATTAGATTTACAATCTCTCCAGCCCAAGGTTGGGCTTCCGGCGCCACCATTCCATCCCTGGGTCAGATTCCTGGAGTAAGGTACATAATGTATATTGGTTTTACAGTAAAAACAACTAAATTTTGAACTTTACAATTCCAAATGATACCTCTGCCATACTTGATTCTCAGAGGCTAGTGTAATAAAGGGCACAAGATCAATGAAAGCTTAGGTACAATACCTCATCGTCTTATACAGGCAGTATTGCCTACACATTTCTGTGACCTTCAAATTCCTGCGGGATTTTTTATGGAAGACTGAATAATTTAATTTTGGGACTTCACGCAGATGAATTTTCAAAAATAGTTTTGATTTCTTCATGAAGTTTGGCATAGGTGTTGGATATATACATATGACATTTATTCAATCAGCATCCTAATTGTAAGGGTGGTAGATTCTTAATGAAGCTCAAAGCCCAGCTCATTGCATACCAATGCAATTACAAACATATTTGAAATATGTTAGTGAAGTTAATTGAAAACCATTATGGTCAATGATGTATATTTTGCATTGGTATTCCGAAAATGTCAAACTGTGAATAATTATATTCACATTTGCGCTGCATTCCATCTTATGAACTTTACCAGCAGAAATGCATTTCATTTGAGTATGAAAGCTAAAACTCTTGTGACGTAACACGTGGTTTACTTATGATGTCATGGATTAACCTTGTTCTGTGAATGAGAGTCTTGTCGCTTCGCTTTGGATAACATGAAGAATGCCTCTGCGTCAAACGCTCAAATGACTTCGGTTAATTATTGGCGCCAATTTTATCTAAATAGGGCTGTTCCACCAATGTACTTTAAAGGACGATGCATATACAAAAATCAGTAAATAAATAAATGATATTATATTACATTAATAATATTTATATTAAGAAGAAATAGATAAAATTAAATTAATTGTTTTATAGTAAAAATGTAAATCAGTATTGATTGAACGGCATTCTTTAAATTTTCATGCCATATCATGAACATTTTAATAAACGCTGATTAATCCCTATATATGCACAGACCTTATTTTTTGCATGTTCCAAAATTTCTATTTTTAGATTCTGTGATGAACTTTGACCTTCGTATTTGATTCTTTATGCCAGTATCCTGTATCGTTGATTAGTCTATATAGTATAACATATCAGATATTATGTCTATTAATTGATTTCTCCGGAATCCTGATGAGTTCTCGATGACCTTTGCCTTGCCTCTAGTGACCTTAATACGACCTTTAGAATGAGTAGACATCCAAGGACATGCAGTCGACCCCTGTCTGCCACTCAAACTGACCGCAATCAGCCTCAGGTTGGTGCAGTGGGAAATTTTCGGACAATGACACTGTGGCCTTGAAGCTGTAGTACTCTGAAATATATATATACGAATATCCAATGTCTGAATCTAGACATGCAATAGATCATCTCGGATATATATGTAAAAGTTTGCTTACATGGATATTGATTTATCTTCCTACCCATTTAGGTCTGTTGAACAGACCGATTACAAATTGAAAAAGATCCCATTTACCCTTAATTTGTCAGGATAAAAAAAAATTAAGTCTTATTTATTCATGTTTACTTATTTTGATTTCATTGCAAAATTAACCGCAAATTAAAAGAATTTCGTCCCAAAACTGCTAAAAACTACCCAGTTAATCCATTAGCTCCAACTCAGGCTATACTTTAGGATTACCAAGCCAATCCTTTACACTTTGTGATTTCCCAGCCAATCCTTTATAAACATTGTGATTACCCAGCCAATCCTTTATAAACATTGTAATTACCCAGCCAATCCTTTACACTTTGTGATTACCCAGCCAATCCTTTATACACATTGTGATTACCCAGCCAATCCTTTACACTTTGTGATTACCCAGCCAATCCTTTATAAACATTGTGATTACCCAGCCAATCCTTTACACACTTTGTGATTACCCAGCCAATCCTGTATACACATTGTGATTTCCCAGCCAAACCTTTATAAACATTGTGATTACCCAGCCAATCCTTTATAAACATTGTGATTACCCAGCCAATCCTTTATAAACATCATGATTACCCAGCCAATCCTTTATACACATTGTGATTACCCAGCCAATCCTTTACACACTTTGGGATTACCCAGCCAATCCTTTATAACCTTTGTTATGCCTGCTTGTGAATGTCTTTGAGTATTCCATTTGCTGGTCTAAAGTAACCAATAATCACAGGTTCTGTCAAGTATATGTGGAGAAAAAGATAAATTGATTGACACTTTAATTACAATTCCTGTGCCAAGGACAGATAGGATATCTGTTACAGAGAAAGCGTATCATTACTTTCCCTTCATTGGATAGGCAGCTATCTGAGTATATTATCTGCTAGCATTCTGATGGGTACATATTTTCTTCTTTAAATGTTTTGTAGAATTACTCGTCTATAATTACTGAGTAGTTATCTGCCTGTGTTACTGCATTCTAAATTGTCTTTGCTACTATAAAAATACAAACATACAACCATCAGACTCAGATTCCCAGTATAGAGTTATGTCCCCTTGAATATATACCACCCACAAATGCTAATGGAATATACTTTGTTTGCCTATAATACTGTATTAACACGAAAACCTTATTTGTACAGTTGATCTCTTCATCCTCATTAACTGTGAGCTGATGGCTTCTTTGTCTTCAACACATCTTTAATGTGGACCACCATTAATTAATTTAAGGATCCCTGTCCCATATGCACTGTGGTATTTATATACAGTTACCTCCCCTTAACTTATGTTTAAATATAACTGTAACACAGTTTCAGGGAAAATCCTAAATTTGAGAGCAGTGTGCCATTTCAGCAATTTTAAGTCAATATCAAAATTAAGAGGGGTCATTCTATGTATAATTAAAAGAAAATTGGAACATGGAGGAGTCAATTTCAGTTTTGAGGGGTCAATGGCCCCATGCAATTATGGCCCCCTCCAGGATTATCCCTGCAGTTTGGCCATGCTACTCCCATTGACCAGGTAGCTAAATCAGTTAGAGCGATAGTATAACAATCTGAAGTTCAGGCTTCGATTCCTTGACTCAGAACACAGTTGTTGATTTATATTTTGTTCATTTCATATCTGTTATCTCTCATAAAAGTACCACAAGATAGGGTATTCTTTTCAGAAATGGCTTATCAAAGCTATAGTCATGCCAAAAAGAACCTGCTTCCAATACTTCGTTACAGTTTCTGGCAGTGGTACGGGGAGCCTTAAAGGTGACTCCATGCAGTTTGATGTCAGTTTCGCTAGGAAACTTGGGACCTCCAAACGAAATCTTAAAAAAAATGTACAGTGTAACTGTGTTGATGATTTTTAACCCTTATGTAGCCCATGTCAAGTTAAGTGATATTAATTTATTGGTGAAATAATGAAATACAGAATATGCAGTTAAAAAACTATGTCAAGTTAAGTGATATTAATTTATTGGTGAAATAATGAAATACAGAATATGCAGTTAAAAAACTAATGAAAATGAAATCTTTAAGAGAAATATTCAGGCAGTTACCACTTTTGCTCTAAAAAAAACTTAGACATTTGTTACATGATCTAGAATAATTTAATGAGTGATATTTATGATCCAGTCAATTGGTTAGTTATTAGGAAGAGAGTGGTATTTCCAAAATGTCATGTAAACATTTTTGATCCTGTCTCTCGATCTGCCAGAGAGTACGGGTAAAAACAATATTCTATGGCTATATTATACTTGCTTGCAGATAAGGAACCTGTAGCTAATTCAAAGTTGATGAAACCTTAACTCTCCTGTTGGCTTATTTGAGTCCAATCTTAGAACGATATTGAAAATTTCATGCATCAGAAGCTCAGGAACCAGCATGATGGAAATCTGCACTCTTCCTGGTACGGAGGCAACAAATTAAGGCTACAGGCTATTTGAAAAGATTTCTTTTTCTTCTTCTAATCTTTGAAATTTTATTGAAATTTTATTCAACAATGAGGGTTGTGATGGTTTATTTTTACTAGGAAGATTGATTATTCAACTCCCTGCATGAATTCATATTTCATGTGAAATTTTCCTTTGCTAAATTGCTATATTCAGTATAATGTAATTGCTATCGGGACCTGAAATGTTTCTAAACCTCAAAATTAACTTTTGATCAAACAACTTCCTGGAACTTGAATCAATTTGATTTGCTGAGTTTAAATGGATAGTGATTTTGTCAAATGATAAATTTAAAACAGGACTTTTCAATTTTGGTACTTGTTTACTGTTAGATATTGTACTGGTTAATTTCACATTATGTTTTAGTGTGGTACAGTAATGAGACATTTTACTGTGGAAAATGTTCTGCCTGCAATTATGGATCTTAAAATTAAGTGGGTTGTGTGAGGGGGAAAACCCAGACAAATTCATGTTTCCCCTTTTCATTTTAAATATTCATTTAATTGATATTAAGGAATTATTTAAGTCTAGAATCAAATAACAGAAAAAAGTTGGAAAATAATACTTTTCAAAGGCCTTTATCCATAATAGATTTCATCTCCGAATTCAACACTTACATCAGCAACCATTTGTCAGTTACATAGTATTCAAGGCCACCATTCCAATGGAGGCTTAATTATTCAGACCCTGTAATTCAACAAGCAAATTTACACCCCGATCCATTCTAATTTAACTTTGAAATTTCAAATAATTCCAGTTTAATGAAAGTATAACGAGGTTTTTCCCAACGAATTGCACATTCTGTTGCACAATAATACTAAAAAGGCTTTTTAGTGTGCCAGTTTGAGATTGATGGTGGGGTATTATAGAATAAGAATAAAAAAGTGTTTTAGTATGCCATTTTGAGATTTATAGTTGGGTATTATAGTTAAGCTATGTAGGGAGAGTGTGTTTTGTTCAGTTGATTGGTGGGTCTGATCTTGAAATCTTAGAGAGAAAGTTGGCACCAACGTATGTGTCCTTCAAAATTTTGTGTTGATAATATTTACGTGCTGAACGAGAGCTGTGTTTAAATGAATTCGGAGATTCTTAAACACTGTTGGAGTGAGAATTTTAAACACAGCTTAATCTAAAAAAATCCTCTTTATCTGCCATTATTATCCCCTCGCAACAAGAGTTCGAGGGGATATAGAATTCCGCCCGTATGTACGTACATGTACATATGTTACAGTCTTTGTCATCGCTCTAGCGACTTCATTTCTCAACGGAATTTCATGAAACTTCATACAAGTGTTGATATGTCAATACCTTGAACTAGTTTGCGTTTTGGGTTACTGCGTTGAAGGTCAAGGTCACTGTTACTATTTTTAGAAAAACTTTGTCATCACATTAGTGACTTCATTCCTCGACAGAATTTCATCAAACTTAATACAAGTGTTTGGTATGGCAATGCCTTGAATACATTCGCATTTCAGGTTTCTACGTTGAAGGTCAAGGCCACTGTTACTATTTTTAGAAAAACTTTGTCATCTTTCTTAAGCCACTTCATTCCTCAACGGAATTTCATGAAATTCCAGGTGCAAAAACATCTCACAAAAAAGTGACAGTTGGGGAAGGAGCTTATATGGACCCACGAACATTTACTTGTAGGAGGAGGAGCTAAATTCTATGTTTACCTGTAATAACTACCCAAGGGGGGCTACTCTCATAAAATGGGTACTCATGGTCTCATAGACTGGATTATCTGCCCAAGTACCATTTCTGTCTACTGTATAGCCTGCTCTATTTGAACCTAACAAATCAAGTGCTGATTGGTTCAACAAGCATTCTTGATTTAAACAGACATACACATCCAATAGTTTGTAGAATTGTTTTCCATTTTCACGAAAGCAATGTTGTGTAGAAGTGACACATCTTGGCAAGGAAAATCTCCATTGGGGATAAAAAATGTCCGCCAATCAAAATGGCAGAATAGGTAGACTTGGCCCGTCCCATTCTTGAAGCAAAGCCATTGGGGAAAGTAGAAAAATGTCAGCAAGCGGTCCAGTCTACTTGTCTTTCCCATATTTAAATTTGTACTACAGGGGGTGAGGGATACAATTAAATAAAGCAATAATTTTATGTTTTCCAGAATGACCATCATTAAAGACTGTGATCTTCAGCAAGAACATTGGCTTAATTATGATCTGGTATGAGCTTTATCACGTACTGGCGAAATATGTTGATATCAACTTTGTGTGGAGTGGACTCTCTGTTTCCTTCCCAAATAATGTGTTTTTAATTAGCTAATCCCAACATCAAACACCTGATAGATCTTCTGTTAAAATCACATCAATCACGTTTATGTTTCACAGAACTGACAGACAGCTCACTGAAGCTGATGGAAGATTGCTGGAACTCTCCTGATGATGGAGATAAAATTAATACAGATGATTTTATTGTCAACGGATTTTGCAATTCAATTTTTCTCTCTAAATCCTTTATCTTATCTAGGATTTAAATGGTTAGTCGGCTGGCTATTGCTGTCTGCTGTTTTTGATAATTTTACCTTTTAGGAACCGTATTTTAAGCTTATGCCAGGTAACAAGCACACTGAGACATACTAGTTTAACACATTTTATAGGTGTCCTCTCTAAGATTTTTGTTATGATTTTCTAAATGAATACCATATTTGCCCTAGTAAGTGCACCATCCCATTTCCTGGTCCAAACGCCCCATCCTTTGACCATCGTTTACCACCTTACATAATGAAAAATGTATAGTATTCTAATTTGTTAGGCTTTTGGAAGGCTCCGCTAAATTTCTTATTTTCTGGATTGTTAAGTTGCTAGTGCTGCTCTTAGGTAACATACATTAATTTTGATTCTTAATTAAAATTGTACATTGTTTAGATTATCCAACAAATATCATGATTTAAGTCCGTCGCTGTTGTTGGCGTAAATTGTAAACATATATAAGTTCAATAGAACTGTGATATTCTATCCTCAGAGATGATTGTTTGGAAGTACATATATATCACATTGAACTTCGTACATGAAGAGGAAATAAAATATTTCATTATCTCTGTCCTAGGCTTAATTAAAACCTTTGACATTTGTGAGTTTGTAGAATGGCAGTATATTGGTACAGCCGACCTTTAAGCTATCAGAAAAGTCCATCTTTTTACGTAAAAAACATCAAAGGAAATGATTCGTGATATCGGTTTAAGAAATGAAGACAATTGCAAAGATGCCATCTTTACAATGATTTAATTGATGTGTAGTACACTACGATAGATGTTTTGTACTGTACGTAATTCAGGGTTCTTAGATAAGAACATACAGTATTGAAGTTGGTTAATAATATTGAAGACATGCTTGTGTCATGTGTCTTTTCAAAACAGGGTTTAATATCAGGAAAAGAAGTAATTTGTTTTTCTGATTGCTAATTGAACAGACAACATTCTGTTATCTCCACTTACCTTAGAAGTTGTTCAGTGCCTGTTACAGATACTTTTTGAAATAATTTTTGATTTGAGTGTTTGATTTGGGTGCTTGCATAATCTATAGCCCATTGGCTGTTGACCAATACATTCAAGAAGAATGCACAAAAACTGTACGTCATGATCTCATCAGTGACAATAGAATATTACTCTTTGTAGAAAGTTTTAAGGCTCTGCCCTTCCTCCGTCTTAGTCTCACTGAGGAAGATTGTGTTGAGTTGATCTGTCATGTCGGTTTTAACTGATAACATCAGTGATAATTCATATAATGTTCGACCTGGCGAGATCTGTAAACAGATGCTGACCTCTCAACTGGTTTAATTTGAAATATTGTTTTATTTCCTCTTGGTACAGAACATGGTCCATATTCACAAAATCTTTTTTCATGCTCAACCATTCATTCTGTGTCGTAACCAACTATCTTGTAAATCACTGAAATCAAGCAACACATTCTAAACTCATTGACCCCTGAAATTTCATAATGAACTATTCCAACCTTTGAATTGGAAGAGTTCAAATGTGTCTTCAGGGG